>CAJVPQ010001703.1:0-16779 GCA_910591825.1 Funneliformis caledonium
CAAAAAAAAAATTCGTTATAGAGAAAATTCGTTATAAAGAGAGTCATTTTATATATAAATTTTTCTGACTTTAATTCATTAAACGTAATACGAATTTTTAATTACTAAATTCAGTATAGTAAGGGTTTTTTTATATTTAAAAATCTGTCCGATAGTGAAAATCCGTTGTATTGTAAAATTCGTTATATCAAAATTCGTTGTAGAAAGTGTTAACTGTATATTATTTACCATTTGGTTTCTAAAGATATTAATATTAATAAAAAAGCATTAATTCTTAAAAAAAAATACAAAAAGTTTTTAATAAACTTAAAACTTAATATAGATTATATATATGTAGAAACAAAATGATTTAATTATGTGATTTTTTAATCAATAATAATAAAAATCATATTAAGAAAGGCAGAAGATTAAAATTGCTATTTTTTGGTATCAATGTTTTCAAAATTTTGAGCATTTCAATTAGATTTTAAAGTCTTTTTTGTTAAATGGACTTTTTTTCAGAAAGTATTTGACAATTTCTATTATCTTCAAAAAAAAAAAAAAAAAAAAAAAATAGATAATATATTAATTATAATCTAATAACATTATAAAAAAATAGATCATCTTATGATATTTGTCAATAATTATGAAGACTTGTTTTTCAGCTTCATTTGATAAAATATTAATATCATTGACTTTAGCCATATCCTTACCACTTCTTCTGCAATATCAATATTTGCTGCTTCTTTAATTTCTTTTAGTAATATCACTCATTGGTGTTTCTAATGGATATCCAGTTGAACCTTTGTCACGAAAACATATATATATTAAAGGATGTGATTTTGCAAGCTCACATATGAATCTTGTTTTACCATATCCTGATGGCTGAACAACAGCTAAATAATTGTATTTTGAAGGATTGGAAACATTGTTTAACCGATTCTCTAAAAATGACATATAATTGGCATGATCCTTGAAATCGATTTGGAAAGCATGATTTAGATCTATATAAAATATTAGTTAATTTTAATGTTAAAAGGGATAAAATGTCATTGTGGATTAAACCCGAATCCTTATATAACTCTTTATCCTCAAACATCTCTTCCTTTAGATCATCAACTACAATTAATTAGAAAAAAGAACAAAAAAAAAGCATAAGTCGGACAATATTGTATAATTGGTCAATTGTTGCATAAAGAGTATGCTGTTTCTTTAATATATCTTCATTTTTTTTGCATCTAGTTTTTGAGCTTGTATTTCATGAGCTTTTTACAAGTGTGGCTCGTTTTGAAATAGGAGGCATTTTATCATTAAAAATCTGAAACCTTAAAGTTCGATAACTTGTGCTTTATTACGTTTGAGTAATGTTACAAGTTTATATGAGTACACGATAACTTAAAGAACAAAACAATACCTCTTTTTTTTGAAATAATAAAGAAGAAAAAAAATTTTTTTTCTATTGAAGTAGTGGTTCTGAATAGATTTTATTATTTTCGAAGTGGAAATGAAACTTTTTTTTTTTAAAAAAAAAAGCAATCTATTAAATTAAAGGGATAATGATTTGGAATGTTGCCGAAAATGTTGAGAAAAATTCAATTTTAAAATAAAATTAATAATTTTACTATTTACCATACATAGTTTTGTTTCAATTAGTCCAACTTATCACACAACAGAATGAATATACGGAGCTACAACTGAACAAAGAATTAAAACTTTGACAAACAAATTACAAAGCACTTTTTTGATACATTGTAGATAATAGGTCCTATTGATGAATAGTGGAGTATACAATTACTACAGACATTTCGGGCGATGCCAAATTGAGCTAGTTTCACAAGCTTTCCAGACAATACAGTTTTCTAAGTGTCAGCAGCTCCCCAAACATCGCTTTTCTATTCTCGCGAGTTATCAAAACCTCGTTATTCTTAGGGCCCAGGCCAACATCACCACGCTCCTTGTAATCTGTAGAAATGATGAAAATATATTCTCTCTCGTCAGGACACTTATCGCGCTCAGTTTTCAAAAGGTATGATGGGAACATTAATGCTGATTTTCCTTCAACAGCATTCTTGTTGCTGGTTTGGCTTGACTTTTCTTGAACAAAAATCGGTGGCTTGGTGGTCAGAAATGTGTCTGGGAATTGCGCCCCATTGCAATTGAGAAAAGCCATGCAATATAACACCTCATTTGTTGACTGCGAACGAGCGTTTAGATAAAAACTTTGCCAACTTTCCTTATTGACTCGGTGCTCAGTCTTACGAATTACAAACCAAGGTGGAAACCTGATACGGATGTCTGACTGGTTCTCCCGTAGCGGTACAAGTTCAGAAAGCTGACAGTAGCCTTCGTCATTTTCCTTAATTTCTCCTTCAGTAACTAATCTTCTGTGGATCGCCCAAAGTTTAAACACGATCACAGAGAGAGTCAGATACTCTGCTTGTCCCCATGAGAGTGCGCTATCCAAGGAATCGAGGAGCCGGACTTTTGCAATGTGATTAGGGTTCAGAAGACCATAGAGATGAGCGAGTGTGATAAATGGCAGTTTTATTTTGCTGTCTCCATCTAAGAACAGCATGTCCTTCTTCTCCAATTCCTATAATTGAAGCACAAAATAAAATCGATGATTTGAGACCAAGCACAAAATTCTTAAAAATCTTTACCTCAACTGATCGTTTCCTCTTTCCCAGTGTGGTTGTACGGTCCACAGGCCATTCAAACAAAGTATATGCCACCAGCTCAGGAACAAGGTCGCGATTTTCATCTTCCTCGAATTGCTTGAAGTAACGGTGGTATTTCTTGTCAATATGTTTTTGTGTTTGCAAAAGAAGTGTCCGGCAATGTTCCGATTGGTATTGCATATTTCTCAAGAAGTAACGGAATCCTTCGTAGTGAAATTTTTCGCCGAACACGTCTTGATCATTCTGAGCAGCCCAACCAAGAATAGCCATCTCAAACATCATAGACTCGAGAAAGCGGCCAACAACACCAAGAAGTCTGATGTGAACTTCAAGATATGGAGAGAGCTTCGTAACCCTAATCGATGACGAAAATGTCAATATAATATTGGTGAGAATCTGTAAAATCACAACGTAAAACCTGAGCTCACCTTTCCTTTGAATCTTCCCGCTGAAAAATATGACTGTTTTGTTAAACTAAGGTCAACCTACCAACATATGTCAATGAATGTAACTTACCAGCCCCCGATTAGCTAGTTCAAGTATAACCTCCTGAGCATGCTCAGGCTTGAGCAATGGCAAGGCTATGTCATAGATTTTGGCACCAGATGACTTTACCAGTTCAAATAGGTTGCTCGCATGGGTCCCAGTCAAGATGACGAAAATGAAATATCCCTTACAGATAGCGTTCGAGATAGAATAAAGAAGTCTTTTAAGCCAGGAAGCTTTTCCATGTTCAAATAATACGTTAGTTTCATCAATATTGATAATGAAAAGAGGGTTCCAATCTTGTTTGCATGGATGATATTCCAGAATTAATTTAAGAATGTCAACAAGATCAATAGAAAATTCTCCTAGAATCTTGAAGAATTCATCAATTGTCTTTCTGCAAAGAGAGAGCAGTCAAATTAAGATAACGCAGATGCAACCATCAAAATTGAATGTGCAAATATTACCCTCGGAGATGATATTTAAGAGCTTCATATAATAGCCTTTTCCCGAAAGGCTTTTCAGATTCCATATCAATTTTAAGTTCTTCACCTTCAAAACTACTACAATCGATTCGGAAATTCCGACCAGCGTAAAGGCATTCTTGCACCACATTAGAAAGACCCTCTCCAATCACATTCAAGTAAATGTCCTTTTCGTAATACGCCCGCCGAGCAAATGTTGTTTTTCCCTTTCCAGCTGTTCCAACAGCAGTGGTAAACATTACGTGTTTTTTGGGTTCAGGGATATTATCGAGGTTATTGATTAGGTTATGCAAATTTTTCATGTTTCGCATCAAATTCTTAATCTCTTCATAGCGGTCCACAAACATTAAGTGAGATGAAATGTCGGATACATCATCAGGGATATTAAGGAAGTTTGCAAGAGATTGGCGAAGAGGATCATCTGGAGGCTGAATGTAAGAGTTCAAAATACTCTTGACATTCTCAGCAGTCAGTTTGGGACTTTATATGAGTAGATAAAATTTAGAAAAAAAACTTTTTGTATATTTTTTTTACGCAATTTGTTCATTACCTTTTTCTTTATCAAATTCGATCAATGCATCTTGCAACTTCTGCTCTTGCTCTTCCCACTTCACCTTACTATTTTCCAACCTCTCTTCCTTTTTCTCCATCCTAGCCTTCTCCCGCTCCTCATTTTCACTAAGATCGTGTCTTCTCGACTTTCTCCTCAACTCTTTCAGCCATTTCCCGTCTTCCCCTTCTTCAAACGCCTTCAACTCCTCCGCTGCCTTATCCAATCTATTCTTTGCATGTTTTAATTCGTTTATTATCTCCATTATTTAAAATAAAAAATCAATTTTTTTTTGTCATTATCTGTAGTCAATTTTTTTTGTAAAAAAAATATATTTATGATTACATCATAGTGATAATACTTGACGCCAAATGAAATACTCGTGTAGCTGCAGACATTATAAAAATTTTAACCCCTGCGAACATTTGCATTTTTTTTCATTGTACTCGGATGTGGAAATGTTTAAATTAACTGCGATACCATGTGAAGTGATTTTCATATAAAAAAACTGGAAAAAGGTTTTTGACGTTAGAATTTAAACTCTCCCTTTTCCTTTTTCCTTTTTTTTTTGTTTTTTTCTTTTGAGACCAAAATTTACAATGATGATGGACGATTTTCCAACGCCGAAAGCCGATGAAGTATGATTATTTATATTTTACGTGTCTTCTCTATAATTCATTAAAATCATTTGTATTATTTTAAGGTTAAAGATCCAAAGAAAAATTTTAATGAAGAAGAAATTAAAGGAATTATCAAAGAAGTCGTAGAAGAAAGCATTTTAAAAGATTCTGCTTATCTTCATAGTCGTATATCGAATTGGAATGCTACAATAGTCGATACAGCTGTTAAAAGATTAGCTTCTTTAAATAAATCTTTTAAATACATTGGTAAATTGAAATCATTTATTTTATTGATTTTATTAACGATATTAAAAAGATCTAAAAAATGATTTTTTAGTTACTTGTACAATTTTTGAAAGAAATGGAGCCGGCATACACGCTACTACAACTTGTTATTGGGACAGCAATCATGATGGTAAATTAATTAATTTCTTTTTAGTAAGTTGAAAAAAAGAGAAAGTGTGAAAATATTAACATGAATTTTTTTTTAATTTGAATCCTTAGGAAGTACAACTTATAGATATGATACCAACAGTATGCACGTTATTGTTAACGTTTGGGGATTATGTGTTTAAATAGATCATGGAGAATAAGTTCAAGAATGGGATATCACGTATTGATTATTTATATAAAAATTTTTTCTTTGGGCATTTGCAATTATCAAATTAGTAAATAACTGGTTAAATGAATTCTTTAATTCATTTCATTTATTATTATTTTATAAAACTTAAACCAACTCCACATTTTGGATGTATATTATTTTGTTTTAAATATTCATCATTCCTTAATAAATGGAAAAATCAAAATTTATGTTAACCTATTAAAAGGTTTCCCCATCAAAAGCAATTTAATGTTAAACTTACCAAAATTTTGTCAAATGCTAATTTTTTAATAGCGGAATTTTTTTGTCAGTATATATATATATGGACTTTTAAGTGAACTGAAAGTGGAATACAACAAATAACACTTTACCCTTTGTCCAGAATCACATAGAAGGGTCACAATACGATGTCCGGGTCCTAATTGCCTAGCCACTCTTACACATCCAACGCAATTAATAGCCGATGAACTACCAACAAAAAGGCCTATAACATAAATGCAATTTTTATCGTGATCCAAAAAAAAAAACCTTAAATTCAAAATATGCTTATGAAAAAAGATTATATAAACCAACCTTCTTCTTTAACTAAATACATTGCCATAGACACCGCCTCTTCATCCGTAACGCGAATCGCATCATCGATCATTCCGGTTGACATATTAAAATTCTTTGTTATACGATTTAAACCAACACCTTCTACTACAGTATCAACTTGATGCCTCTTTCTAGTTCCTTCGGCTTCACAAGGTGAATACATGATATTATGTTTCACTTTATGGTATAACCCGGAACCTGGAGGATCAACAAGAAACACTTTGAGATTAGGTATGAGCGGTTTAAGATAACGAGAAATTCCCGCAATGGTTCCTCCAGTACCTAAAATGAATGAATTAATTTAGAAATAAAATATCAATACGACAACGAAAATAAGTTTAAAAAAAAGGGTTCTTGCCAGCTCCGGAAACTATGGCATCGATTTTTCCATTTGTCTGCCTAAATAATTCCGGTCCTGTTCCTTGATAATGTGCCTCGTAATTAGATAAATTTTCAAATTGATCGGTAAAAAATCCAGTAGCTTCATTGCTTTCCATTAAACCCTCTCCTTCATTAATTATCTTAGTTCCAAATTCTTCAGCTCGGCGCTTAGCTAAATTAACGAATTGATTTTTATCTACGATACTTGCAGGTTTGACCTTTTCCACTGTAGCTCCTAATTTTTCCAATATTTGATACTTTTCTTTTGCTTGGTCATCGGGCATAATAATCCATGCATTATATCCTTTTGCCCTTGCTATCATCGCGATTGATATTCCTGTTGATCCAGAAGTGCCTTCAAAAATGGTACATCCTTTATTTGGTTTTACAAGTTTTTTTCTTTCCGCCTCCTTTATCATGTTTAAAGCTACTCGATCTTTTGGACTACCACCTGGATTAAGAAACTTGTCAAATTGTGAAAATTTGTCTTTTGAAGAACATTCTATAATATTTGTTTTGTTAGACATGAACAAACATCAGATAAAGAATAAATCACTTACTTCGGCTTTGCCCTACGTTAAAAAATGAATTGATTATACCAATTAACATAATACATATAAATTGCAAAAAATCTTTTTAAAGCATTACTTACCAAAATCTCGCATCCAGTAGCATCACTTAAACTTTTGATTCTCATTAATGGCGTGTTCCCTATTAATCCTTCTATACCATCTACGATATCTTCGCTTATTACATCACTAGGTCGTCGAGGTGAATTTAATTCACGTTTGTTTCCGTTGAATTTATCTCCGTTTTTTCGCCTCAACCATCTCCTCAACGAATTAGTAGATAAGGTAAGTATTACACCAAGTAACAAGCCGTAAATAAGTTGTCGAGAAGTATTCGAATTAGTAGTATTTATCATTTGATAATCAATTTCAAAAAAGTGCGGATTTGTTTTTAGATCGGAAATATTTTCTATTGTAAATCACGTGAATTTTTCTTGGTTACTATTGTTTCCTGAAAAGGAATAGCGTTGATTGATCGAATTGTTAAAAAAAAAAAAATTATTTAATCCACCAAATAATAGATCTGTAAAAGAAAAAAAATTCTTCTTTAAAAAAAAAAAGTTAACCAACGATGGAGAACGGAGGTAAAGATATTTTTAGTTTTTAGTCACGAATTATCTTTTGAACTGTTCAAGTCAAAACTAACTTATGTGCTCTTGTATTGTGGTTTTAATTATTATATAACGTGTTGCCCGTTATAAACTTTTTATGATCTACTTCGTGTTACTACAGCTACAGAAGTTAATAGTCTCACAGAACAAATTTCTAACTTAGAAACTCAAGAACGTAAGTGCTCGCAATTCACTCAAGTTTAAAGAAATATTTTCTCGATTTTTAACTTTTACATCTCCATTTAGCAAAACATAATGCTTTACAAGAATCATCTCATGACGTAGTTGTTACCAGAGTTGATGATGATCCTATACTTTCTGTAACAACTTTTGAAGATTTAAAATTGTAATATATAATTTTTATGATAGAAGTTATTGATTCATGATAAATCGGTGACTAAATTTTTTGAACTATTCAGGAATGAAAATCTTTTGAAGGGTATCTACGAAATGGGTTTCACGAAACCATCGAAAATCCAAGCGAAAGCTTTACCGTTGCTTATTAAAACTCCGTATGTAACCCTCTTTATTTCACGTTAGTTTTATTTAATTCCTTAAGTAATTTTTTTATTATCATATTAGCCCACAAAACATGATCGGGCAATCTCAGTCCGGTACGGGTAAAACAGCGGCATTCGTATTAACCATGTTGAGTCGAATAGATTTCGATTTGAAATCATTACAGGTAAAAAAAACGATAATATTTTATTAATCTTTCAAAATTCAAAAAAAAAAATATAATATTAATTGCACATTATTTCAGGCGCTCTGTTTAGCACCATCAAGAGAGTTGGCTCGTCAAATCATGGTGGAAGTTCTTAAAATGGCAAAATATACACCAGTAATGACTGCAGAGGCAATTAGAGAATCCAATGTCAAAAGTTATACAACTGGTAAAAGTAGAAATGAAGAATTTGCTGAAGCTCAATTGATTGTTGGTACTCCTGGTACCGTCTACGATTTGTTCAGGAGGCGTATTATCAATAAGAATACCATAAAAATCTTTGTGTTGGATGAAGCTGATAATATGCTGGATCAACAGAGTTTAGGAGATCAAAGTATCAAAATAAAAAAGTAAAACATTGATTATAAAATTTTCGAGTTTTCATTTTGAATTTTATGATTAACATGATTATTTGAATTTATTCAATAGTATGATGCCCAAGGACTGTCAAATTGTCCTCTTCTCGGCAACTTATTCACGAGAGGTTCGATCTTTTGCCGAAAGATTTGCACCGAATGCAAATCAATTTAGTCTAAAGGTTGAAGAACTATCCGTGAAAACCATTTCTCAATTTTACATGGATTGCAAAAACGAGCAGCACAAATTTCAGGTTTTGGATGATCTGTACACTTTACTTACAATCGGTCAAAGTATTATTTTCGTGCAGGTACGATATTATTCTAACCAAATCTTTATGCGAGAATTATTTTAAAAAAAGACACTAAATTAATTTCAAATGAAAAGAAACGTGATACCGCGGACATTATTGCCAGACGCATGACTGAGAATGGCCATAAAGTCATTAACCTTCATGGAGGTCTTTCAGCAAACGAACGTGATCATGTGATGGATGGTTTCCGCAGGGGGGACGCCAAAGTATTGATTACCACTAATGTGTTGTCGCGTGGTATTGATGTCTTACAGGTCAACCTAGTGATTAATTATGATTTACCAACGGATGCTACTGGCAAACCCGATTTCGAAACTTATCTTCATCGTATTGGACGTACCGGAAGATTTGGTCGTACTGGAGTGTCCATTAACTTTGTTCATGATGCAAACAGTTGGGAAGTTGTAAAATCAATTGAACAACATTTCCAGAGAGAAATCATCAAAGTACCAACGGATAATTGGGATACGATTGAAGGAATCCTTAAGAAAGAAATTAATAAATTAAAATTAAATTCATAATGTAATTAACTAATACTCGAAAAGAAAGTGTTAACATTTATTGTAATAATTTTTGTTAAGCTCTTTTTCTTTTCAAAAAAAAAAAAAAAAAAAAGTACCTCCGCTTAGATCGAGATAATCTTTCCATTTAATAATATTTGCTAGATTTCTAGCATTTATCTCATATCTTATTATAATGTATTGTATTTATTTTTATTTTATATTTAAGAAAAATCATAAAAAAAAAAAAAAAATTATAACAAAAAAAAGGAATGTATATATATATTTTCTATAATTTGATAATTTGTCTAACAAAAAAAAATAATAAATAATGTTTAAATTACGCAGTAAATAAAATAACTGTGGCGCTGATAAATAAATGGATGACGAGCATATGATTAATTGATTAATGGATTTCGCATTTAATGTCATAACTATGACCAAAGAGAAAACAAGAAAATGTTAATTACGGATTATGATATAATGATCATTACGCTAACCAAAAAGATCTAGAGCAAATCGAACGATTTATATAAAGTGGAAAGGGGGATGAAAAGAAAGACAAAATAAAAAAAAAAAGCATCAAGAAAAATAAAAAAAAAACCAAAACCTCCAAATTTATTTACATATATATCACACACGATGATGGCTCAATCTCGCATGTTGATCAATAAATTCTCGGCGCGGTCCATTTCATCACCTAGGAGACTTTACGTTAATTCACACCTTTCAAAGAGATCATTAAGAACTACAGTCACAAATAATTTTTATCCTACGACTTCACAGAATCAAGAACATTCACAACATCGCGTTTCACCAAATCCACCAATAGGTCCAAAAGATGAACATCCATTTACAACGGGTCCGACAAGAGAGAAACCTCACACGGAAGGTCATACGGTTAACAAAGCAAAGGAGGCACCCTTGAGTGATAATTTACAAAAGGATTCATCTCAAAGTGTAGTGGGGAAATTTAAAGATGCCTTTAATCAATTTGTGTCACCCGGTGCTGCGGACGTACAATCCGAAAATGCCGCTAAAGGATTACGAGAACATAATCAATCGAGTAATGAAACCAAAGAAACGATCGGTAGTGTAAAAGAAACAGTTGATAACTTGCAAGAAAAAGCAAAAGAAAGTTATGAAACTGCCAAGGAAACCGCGAAGAGAGCTTTTGATTCCGTTAAAAATGACACCAAGCAAGTCCTACAATCAACCAAAGATATGTTACAAAATACGACTAAAGATTATCAAGAAAAAGGACGAGAGACATGGCAGAGTGCTCAAGAGAAGGGTGAAGGGTTAAAAGAGTCAGGAATCGCATTCGCTCAAGAAAAAATGAAGAGTTTTCAAGAGAAAGGACAGGATATAAAAGAAAAAAGTCAAGAAACCATGAAAAGTGCTCGAGAGAAAGGACAGGATATAAAAGAAAATAGTCAAGAAACCTTGAAAAGTGCTCAAGAGAAAGGAAAAGGGTTGAAAGGGTCAAGTCAAGAGTTATTAAATTCGTTAAAAGGAAAAGGTCAAGATGTATTAAAGAAAACTCAAGAAACTGGACAGGGAACCGTGAAAAATCTACAAGATCAAGCCAAGTCTGGAGTTAATAAATTGAACGTGAACATGGTAAGTAACTAAATATTCTTCACTCGTTTTTTAAATTATCTTATGTATGAACCATAAATTTATTATCATAGGGTGATACCAATGAAAATATTAGTCAAGGATCCGAAAAACGAGAAGCAAAAGAAGATTTAGCGAACGTTAAACCATTAGATAGGCATCCTAGTGGACCTGTAAAAGAAGTTAAAGAACTTGCACAAGATATTAAAAAAGATATTGAATAAAGCGATTCGCGAGACCAAAAACGGAAAAATATAATAAATTACGGTATAATGTAATAATACATTTGTACGCGTTCAACAAATATATTAAAAAAATGTAGATAAAATAAATTTAATAAATTACGTTCAGTATTTTTTCATCTATCTGTTTTAGTTCGATTGTAGTCTTCCCGGAAAACCACTTTATTTAATAATGAACATTGTACATTAAAACAGAATAGTACAAATAATATTTGCTTCAAAAGTTCATAAATAAATTTTTTCTTCAACTGACCCGATACTTTTCCGAGGGTAGTGATAAAATTTCAAGTTTCGATTTTATTACAATTGTTAGCAATCATAATTACTGCTGAAATATACAATTTAACAAAGCTCTCGCTTCTACATTTTCTGCTAGATCTATTGCTGAAAAAATTGGTGAATGTTTCCTGAACAAACAGCATTAAGACAATTAATTGATTGAACTTGGCTCTTCCTCTTTCTACACATTAACCATAAGCAAAAGCGTACAAAAACATAAGAATGATCCTTTCAATATTTCGTTATAAAATCTTTGCATGGATAGAGCCATCTAATTAGTCTTGTAGATTCAATGCCAATATTTTTACCAAAAGGCTCTTTAATGAAATCCTTTAATAGCCAATTCAAATCGGTAAAATTGAACGAATATCATACTAATTTTTTTAATATAATTTGCTATATTGTACTTTTTTTAATTGGTGTAATAGTTGAAATAGGAGCGATTGTCTGGTTTTTTTTTTTTTGGCAATCACTAAATAATTTATGAAACATTAAATTTTCAAAATAAATTACGAACTTTTGTTATACGAGTCGGAACAAATTTCTCTTCATAATAAACCGATTTTAATTTATTTGGTGACAATGTTATTCAGATTGTGTTCACATGATAATAAATCTTATTCCTTACTGCCTAGATATTCTTTTAAATTCTAAAAATGGAATTCACGCCTTAACGCCCAATTAAATTTGGGAATCTAATCATTTAATCATTGGTTCTTGATTTTTTTCTACTAGTTTTTCTTTTTTGAAATATTATGTTTGAACCTTTCTTCTTCTATAATGGAACGTTCGAATATTCATAGCATGTAAAATGATTCTATATATATATCAATGGGTGAAAACGCCACATAAAATTAATTCTACTGGATCATCGTGTTTAGATTTATCGATAAATAAGAAACTTTTTGCAAAAAAAAATCAGATTGGTTGAAGTTACAAATATTAATAAGATTTACCAAAAAAGGAAATAATTATTTATTAAAGTTACAGCCATTTGACTTCTTAAGGTTTGTATTCGATAATTTGTCCGCATTCCCAACTTTCACCGGGTTTAACATAAGAAATCGGAACTTTTAAATGCACAGCATGCATGCAGAATTTGTTCTTACGGAAAATCAAGCTCCGGGAATTTTTTTAAAATTGAGATTTTAATGCATTTTAGTTTTTGATGATAACAAATTAAAATGCATTAAGCTCTTAAATTTTAGTCAAAAATTTTTCGGAACCTGATTTTCCTAGAAAACCTCCCATCTAATAGTTGGCAAAGAAACACCAACGAAGTAGAATACTGAAAAGAAAGCCCAACAAAAACAAAAATCCCAACCACCACCCAGACCACCAACTGGTACCAATATTCGTCCCTCCCACAAATCCTTGTATAATAACCACTGCTGCAACGATGCTTCCCTTTTGACGAGAATTTTTCTGCTTCTATTATGTCTATACTTTGCTGAAATTGTTCTCTTTCCGTATCTTGATCTAATACGAGAAGTGCCATCCTTTCTGCGAACGGCAGCCTTCTTCTTTCTTCATCTTGATTTTGAACTTGTAAATTTACAAGTCGTCCTTGAATTTCTTGATTTTTCTTAGAGCGAAAGGAAGGCATTTTTAGATTTTAGATTTAGTATTTGAAAATCTGATCAATAGGAATTGATATGGGAGGTTTTCTAGGAAAATCAGGTTCTTCCCAGAGCCTGATTTTTCCTGGATCTTCCCATATTTATAAAGAAATAATCAGTCACAAAACCTGAAATTGACGATCATTTACATTGAGATGTTTATATATTTTAAAAATCACCTATGTTTGTAAGGTCGTTGCGGATAGTTTGATCTGTAGGCATTCTGCAACAAATTTTTAGAAAAATCAAGAACTTAATTTCGAGAGTTGTTTTCTTGTAATTCTAAGTACGTTGTTATTTTATCTCATTTTGAATGGTGCTCAAGTGAATTTTGTGTGATTAAAAGACTTTTGAAAGGGGATTGGAATCGATTTTCGATTAATCGATCGTTTTATATTTACCAAAAAATATATTTTGTCACAATATTTTTAATTGTGAATAATATATAGATATTTCTCTCGAATTTTTTTTAAGTCGACGTTTAGGATGTCGAGCCTCTACATTTCATCAATTCAATTTAAACACATCATTTATATTTTGAGCGTAAAAAAATATAATTATTAACACGCGACCATCGTACCACCAAACTTACAATTTTAGCGAAAAACACTACAAATTTAGAAAGTAGCACAACAAAAAACTCCTTCAATCTCTCTTATATGCCAAAAAAAATTATTCGATAATGAACACGATCATTAAACGTACATTTTATCAACTTCGCACTTCCAGCTTAAATTTTACACCACGACGACAGTTTAGTAAAACTGTTGTAGTTCTTCATGAAAATCCTTTGGTATAATATAATACATTTTTTTCCTTTTCTTTTTAGTACATAATCATACACGATAAACGTTTGTTTAACAGGGCCTACCTTTTCAAGTCAATCAGTTGAAAAATGTTGGTAATGCTACAAGAAAAAGCGTTGATATGGAAGAACGAATGCGTCGTGGGTTGCCTACTAAACGATTGATACGTGGCGTTAAACGAGTCATTGCTGTCGCTTCTGGTAAAGGAGGAGTTGGAAAGTCCACCACTGCTGGTAATAAATTTTATTTTATTGTTTTTTATAATAATTTCATTAAATGATTTTCTTTTTTTTTTTTTCGGTAGTTAATCTGGCACTTGCAGTTTCTTCATTTAAGAAAAATGTCGGTATTTTGGATGCAGATATTTTTGGTCCTTCCATACCTCGTCTAATGAATTTAAAGGGGGAACCAAATATAGTTGAATCAAGTACGTCGTCCAAGTTTTTTTTTTCCTTCAAAAAAAAAAAAAATTTACCATCTTTACTATATCTATAGATGGAAATTTGATTCCGCTTGTAAATTATGGAGTTAAAGCAATGTCAATGGGATTTATGGTTGGAGAAGAGTCACCTATAGTATGGAGAGGTCTTATGGTTATGAAAGCACTTCAACAATTGCTTCACCAAGTTCATTGGGATGAACTTGACCTACTTGTGATTGATATGCCTCCTGGTACAGGTGATACACAATTAACTATCAGTCAACAAATTGAACTGTCTGGTGTTGTTATCGTCTCTACCCCACAAGATATAGCCCTTATAGATGCCAAGAAGGGAGCAAATATGTTCTCAAAAGTCAGTGTACCGGTGAGTTAAATAAGAGTTGTCTCAACTTTGAAGAATATTTTATATTAAATTCAATTCTTTTTATTTAAAAAGATTCTTGGAATAATACAAAATATGTCAACATTTATTTGTCCAAATTGTCAACATCAAAATTATATATTTGGTAAAGACGGAACTAATAAGGTAGCAAAAGATTTGAATATCGATTTTTTAGGAGATATACCGTTGGATGCTGATATCTGTGATTTATCTGATCTTGGAAAACCAATTGTTGTTGCCAAGCCTGACAGCATATATGCAAAAGGTTATAAGGACATTGCACTTAAAGTCTTGGACAAATTGGAAATCTCGTAATTTTTTTCGAGAATCATCTATTCGCGATATATGTATCACATGAAGTAAAATCTCTTGATTTTTGGCACAGCCTTAATTGAATGTGAAAAGTGACACGCAACGAAAAAAAAAAAAAATTATATAAAAATAAAAACGAGCTTTTTTTACGTGAGAGAAACATTCGATGAAGCATTACATTATTAAAGATATTATTAGAACAATGATTTTCTATGAGATTGTATTTTTTAGTTAATATGATTTGATTTATCAATGAATTTTACTTTTTTTAATCGGATATTTGTTTCGGCAAAGATCATACCACCAAATAAACTGTGCTACAGTCCTTTATTTGGGTTACTGGACGTTATTTTTCTATTTTTTAAGAATCGATTCAAGGTGTTGAATTTTTCGCGTTAAATAATTTTTTAAATATTGGCTACGACGAACATTAATGAATTATGTCGGTGTTCAAAAACTTACTATATAATGATTAATGACGAATGACAAATATGATGGGTTATCGTAATAGAAAGAGAAGGTTGTAATTCTTTTTTCGATGTAATTTTTCAACCAGCATTCATTAATAAATAAAACAAAAGAGTTTTTGGGGAAAAAATAAAAAATTGAAAAATAGCCCTCCCTATAGTGATAGTGATAAGCCAACGCTGATCAAAAAGGCTGAAGCCAAACAAGTTGAATTAAAAAATTTTAAAGAGATACAAATATCACGGAAGATAATTCGGAACATCGTTCGGGCTTTGCAGTGCATAGCCGCAACCATCTTTAAAATTGATTTTTTTAAACCCCTAAATTTTGGGGGACGTTTTAATCTGAAACAATTCGGAAATAGTTGTGTGATACACGGTAATTCAAATCAAATAAATTAAATTTTAGATTTTTATGCATACAGTTAAATATGTTGAATTTCCCTTTTTCTTGCTGGACATGAAAAAAATATTAGATAATTTCATTCTCTCAAATTTGGAGTTCCTTTATTTTACTTAAACGAATATAATATAAATTACAATTCTTGCTAAAATCAGACATTTCATTGTCAAAATTTCATTTGATAGAATTTCCCGTTTTTTTTATTTTATTTATAAAACTTACCAAGAGGTGTATGTATTACAAAAAATTTTTCTCAAAATCAAGATCTATTTTTTAACAAGCATTACTTATACAGACTCTTATTTTAGAATTATCATTATTTTTATTACATTTTTTTTTTTTTTTTTTTTTTTTTTCCTTTCCTTTATAAAAAAAACCTTTATTTCTGTTTTTGTAAATAATAATAATAATCATTTCCATTATTATTTTGTTTTTTTCTTTAAAAGTTTCTGAAACATATAATATTTCTTAACGAGTATCATCTTTTTTACATAGTTTTCTTAAAATATGGTTGAAGCAGACGTTCACTCCCGAGCTGTTAGTATAATACAAGACCTCGGTGGTGATTATGACCCTAATATCACCGATGAAGAGAAACGGGATTTACAAGACTTTACTTCAACCATAGCTTCTCCATTGTCAGTTCAAGTTGAAGTTGAAATAATTCCAATTCATGGTATGACATGTCAGTCTTGCGTTAAATCAATAACTAATGCAGTTTCTTCATTATCTGGAATCGTGAATATTAGTGTGAGTTTA
>CAJVPQ010001704.1:0-16776 GCA_910591825.1 Funneliformis caledonium
AATTTATAATTTTTTTTAAATTTAATAACTTTTGAGCTAACAATATTGTTAATAATTTCTTTCTATCCTATCTAGAATATTATTCTTTAAATTTTTTATAAATGCATTAAGAAATTTTTTTTATAAAACAATAAAATACAATCTTTGACTTTGATTAACCTTAGAATATATAAATATGAATATCTTATAAAATACTGATTATGGAGATATAAAATTAAAACTATTATACTTACTTCATTGAGTTCTTTCTGTCAAGGTATGCTTGATTAAAATTGAATAATTGCATGTTAAAATAATTTAGAAAATGTGAAAATTATTGCATTTTGAGACATTTTTAATTGAAACTAGTTTTATTTATTTATGCATGATATGCAAAGTAGTTTCAAACGAAAATAAAATATATTCAATTAATACATTGAAACATGCACTATATAAAAATATAAATAATAATATTTTTATACTATATAAACTTAAGCCACAATTCACAAATAACTGTGTCTGAATACATTTTTCAGAGTAGTGTATATTTTGGGGTCCTGTATAGATGATAATCAAAATAGTAGATATTAAACAAATTTATTTATATGATACAATGTCATTAACCAAGTCAGTAAAAGTATGTATAAAAAAAAGAATTTAGTATTTACGATTTTAATAATTCATTTTACGATAAGTAATAAACTTCAAGCATGATTGACAATCATCTGCAGTATTAGTAGAAAATTGTTTTAATAATCATAATTCATTTAAACAGTTTATTTATGAATCATTTCTTATTAAAGCACCATATTATAAAAGTTTTATTGCTGATATTGACAGAACAATTTTAATTGAATGCATTTTAATATTGACCAATTTCCATCACTCTTGGTTCATGCAGCTAACCTTATTGAAATTTATATGATTGTATCCTTCGGTAAGAAAAAATTTAAAAAAAATTTATTTTATCATATTACGTCTGATACATTATCAAAATTGAACTCCAATATTTATATTTTGCACATTAGTAATAAAAAAAGAAACTCAGCTATCAACAACAAAACTAACACAAACATCCTCCGTAATTAATAATTCACAAAATTCACAAAATACTCAACCCACTCAATCCTATGACTATAGTGAATTATTTATGATAAAAATTATAATTGCTTCAATTGGGCATCGTTATTATTATGGTCGTGGATTTTTAATTTATAGATAGAATAAAAAGAGGAAAGTACCATTGCCTACAATTCCATCTTCAATGGAATTTTTTGAGTACGCTGAAGCTGTGATCTGTGATTGCGCTAAAAATAAGTCATGTAATCTAAATGATTAACATAGTTGACGAAGTTGCTAAAGTTGTCAACGTTGATCAAGTGGACAAATTAGATATCTTATTGATTATATATATTATATTTATCATAGTTATATTATTTATTCTTTTTTTTTTTATTATATTTGTTATAGTTGATTTTATATTATTTCATTTTATATAAATATCTTGTATTTTCTCTTGAGTTGAAAAGTAACTCAAGTTGAGGTTTTAGGATAAACCAAGAGTTCAATAAAGGAATCGTTAAATTCATTTACTATTGCCTTTTTCGTGTCTTCATATAGGCGTGATTGTGATATTGTCTTGTATTTAATTCGACGGATTGAATTAAAAGTTTATCGTTTAAGTTTACAGATACCAAGCCAACAACGCCACATACCAAACTTATTAATTAACACAACCCATTATTATATTTATTAAGTTTTAGTCTCCTCTTCATATTTTCTTGCTGTCAATTTATTAACTGATTTATATATAGAAAGTGAATGCTGTGTTATTATTATATGTTACGTCTTTTTTCTGCTCATTGTACTTTTGATATTGAACCATATCCGAAATTAAGCACTATTAAGACAATTTTATTCTAAAATTGGTTACTTGCATTTCATATATTTCCTTAATAAATTAAACAAACTCCATGTTTATTATAATAATTTTGATGAGATTATAGCTATTAAAGATTATTAAATTTTGTGCAAGAAAAAAAAATGTGCATATTACAGTATTTGAATAATTTAATCATTTCCGATACTAAAACATTAAACGGAACAACAATAATCAATTTATATTAGATATTGGTAATTTTTAGCTCTATTTTAGATTCGAATAAAAATTTTCATAATAAATATGTTGTCACGCTTGGAATTGTACTGAAACCAGACGTAGAAACAAAATAATTAAATATCAAAAGGTCTTTCTTAAGAGAAATTATAACAAACAGCTTATTATGATTCAATGTGTAGTCGATTATCATTTTTAAACTGTAGAGTTATAAGTCTAATCCCCAAGACATCAAAAATTCCTTTGAAAAACTCCAGGTCTTTTTTAAAAAATTTATAACTACGTCTATCTATTACAATAAATAATACAACATTTTCAAGGTAAGAATTTATATTAATAATCGCAAATGAAAATAAAATAAATAAAGCAACGTCCATAGGAGAATAAATTTTCCATCGGAAATAATTAATAAAAATGTCTTCCGACTCTGCTTATTGCTTTATGTTTTATTATACTAGCAATCACTTCATTTTTTTATTACTTTTTAAATTTATTTATTACAATTTTAACGTCAAATATTCTTTACAGCAGCTTAATAACCGAAATATCATTTAATTGTATAATTATATTTAAATATAATAATCATTTATTTACACCGCTTAAATTATGATTTAGTTGCTGCTGCACTACATATTTATTTCTAAGGTCAAAAAGTAAATTAATATCGCTATTATACTGTTTGAAAATATGCGATAATTCTCGTTGAAATTTATTTAAATTATCTCCCTCAATTAACATTGTTTAATTCTAAAATTCTAATTTATATTTATAATCTTTTAATAATAAAATTCTGCCTAAACTCCAGCTAAAACCTCACAAAACACCATCATTACCTAATTTATTGTTAATTTTTTAAATTATCGCATTTTTAAGCTTAGATGACTTCTGCCGGCATTAGGTAAATAGGAGATCGTACAATAAATTTTATAAATAATTAATAGTTACTCGGCACTTCGTGCTGAGTAACTGTTGTATTTGCAATAAGCAATATTATTGGTGAATTTTCTGAGCTCCGCTCTTGATCATATTCTTATTGCAAATACATGTAACAGTCACTGGTCATTTCCAGCGCAGCGCCAATCGCTAATTAAAATTTTGTACTACGTAAATTGGCCTATCTTCATTAGGTTCGAACACGACAAAGACTTTAACAAAATGCAACTTTTTTATAATATACTAAAAGTAGCTCGTATGAACATTCAAATGGCACTAATTTCGTTATAATTTCTTGCTTCCTTAATATTTCGATATATAAGGCTTTTTAAAGTCATTTACATGAGAATTTAGCCATTAATATAGATATATTATTGTTAAATTTATTTTGAAGTTTATATGTACGTTGTTGAGAAAGGGCCAAAAAGGTGATTTTTCTTTATTATAAGCATCAAATTTAAAGAAATATTAAGATAGTTTACTAAAACATTGTAATTTTTTTTTACATAATTTACATAAATAATTATAAATAATTTTATTTTTAAAGATAAATTTTTAGTTTACATGTTCAAATAATATTTTATATGTTCAATGACTTTATCCCTTTTTATTCTCTTTCACTCTAACATTCACTTACAAAATATTTACCAACTCTAAAAATTAATATTACTTTATTTTATTTTATTTAAAAACTAAAAATCTTGAATAAAAATATATTTCTTAAGACCAAACTTGTTTGTGCAGTTTGCGTAGTTTCCCATTTACTTGAAAGTTATAATATTTTAACAAAAAAAGTGACCAACTTTACAGAGAGATCCTTCTAACTTCTCATTAATAAACAGCAGAAAAAATTTGTCTCGGAACGTTCGTCTTAACCCAGAGACTAAAAAAAAAAAAATAAGATTACATATGATGATGAAAAACTGGAAATTTCAGTTTTTACTAATTAATCATAGTAAAAAAAAGTGATCGACAAGCTGCATATTTAATTAGTAAATAAATCCATTTGACCCCCTGATTTCGGAAATGACCAGTGACTGGTAAGGCACGGCAGTGTCGCAGTTACGATGTCACGTAGTGCTGAGTAACTGTTTTATCAGTTTACATAAATAGTTTCATTTAAATTTTTATGACTTTTTTTTAGCTTTTATTAAACCATTTTTCCCATAAAAACAAATGATATTTCTTTTTTTTTTTACGCGACGCGACTTGTTTTTCTCAAAAAAAATTTTTTTCCTTTTGACAAAATAAAATGACAAAATATTCATCCAAAGGTAATCAATTAACCTCCCTTGAACAACTATCAGCACTTTCGAAAGGTAGAGTTCCTCAAAACACAATTGTCTGCGTCACATGTACATGATGAAGATAATACTATGATGAAAAAAAGAAAAGATTACCAATACAAGAAAGTGACGATAGTTAAGGAATATTATAAAAATTGCACTTTCAATAAATAAATTAATAATTAGTTATTAAACTATATTAAATAATGTTATCTATTAGTAATTTACAATTAGACATAATAACAAAGTAAATGATTAGTAATTAATTATAATAGCAAAAATAATCAAATAGTACATGACTGATAATTTAATTTATTCAAATTAAAGTTACAAAAAATTTATCAATAAATTTGATATTTTCAAATGTAAATTAGCAAATGGTTGATTATAATACTTAATATTTTACAATAACAAATAAAATAAATTGTTAACCTGTAAAAAAAAATTAAGAATAATGATAATAATAATGATGATGTAACTGTATAATAATACCTGCTTGATCTCAACTAAAATTTTCTAAATGTTTTAAGTTTAGTACAAATTCGTAATATTATCTGCATAATATATTATTTCTACGTGGAAATTATTCGATAAATTCCGATTTATTTTTTTTTTCTCTGATAAAATATTCTATATGACTATATGGTGAAGAAATGCCATAAATTTTATAGTCAAGTTAATTAAAAGGAGAAGTGAAAAAAAAATTGAAAAATAAATAATACTAACTAATAACGAAACAAATAAAAAATAAAGGCTATACTATAGTTGCGGGGCAAAACCTTAAACTTATTTTGGCAAAAGTCGAAACTTTTCAGAAATTATTTCGACAGTTTCGATGGGTTTCGATAGTTTTCGACGAGTTTCGACCAACTTTGCGAATTTGACGGTTTTAACAGATTTATTGTACCACAATGTAGAATAAACGATTTTTTTTGCTTTTTATTTTAAAGCAGATCAAAATTTCCAAAATAATGCATTATTTATCGAGTTGTTTAAAATTTGGAAGCACTGGTACTCATTAAAGAATTAAAAATTACCTTATGAAGAAGATGATAATGGAGGCTGGAACCGGGTTTATTTTTTCGGATTTACTTAATTTTAAAAATCGGATCCGAAATAAATATATCATATACCCGGCTTTGGGCCAATTTTGTATCCGAAACTGGATATATCTGGGTTTAAATCCGAATGTCGAATTTGGTTCCAACCTCTAGATGATGAATTTTCAAATGAAAGTTTAATGGATGAAGAAGATAAGTACTGTCATGTGTTTTAATGAAGAAAATATGGGAGATAAATGATGTAATTGGATTTGATGAAAAATAAATTAATTCAATTTCAATGTGATGTTTTTTTCTTATATAAATATATGATATTATAAAAGTGATCTTTGCTATATACGATTTTCTCATCTTGTAAAACAAAAAATATTAAATTTTTAAATTCAAAAATAGTATTTTAATATCAAAGGGTTTTGCCATCCGTCGAAACTTTTGCCACCCGTCGAAACTTTCGCAATTTTGCCTTTAATAAAAATATTGGCAAAACGTTTCGACGGGTTTCGATTTCGATGCCTGTCGAAACCTCCGGGTTTTGCCCGGTAACCTTAGGCTATACAGTATATTATTAAAAGATGCGAATTAATTCACCATATTTTAGTAATGTTCATTGATTCAATAATTTGGTGAGGCAGCGATTTTTCACAAACTGCGCCAATTGTACAAATTTTAACTACATACACAAAAATTAAACGTTAACATGATTTACCACGTGCATATTTTTTCTTTTCTCCAAGAATCTTAGTTCATTTCGCTATATACAGAACTTATAAATTAAACATGCAAGCTTCCAACAATTCTAATGAATGGATTAATTGGATTGAAGAATTTACCTCAAGAAGAAAACTTATCGAATGCTACGAATATAAACAATTTAGTAATTTTCAAGAGATTGGTATAGGCAGCTTTGGAAAAGTCTATCGTGCAAATTGGAAAAGTTCACATCTAGCTTTAAAATCATTTCATAACTTCAATGATGTCACTGTTAAAGAATTTGTTCGTGAGGTAATTAATATATAGTACTTTAGTTTATTTTGTATAAAATCATTATATACACTATAGTTACTCATAATAATCTAGCTTAAACTTCAACGGCAAGTTAATTTTCATAGCAATATCATAAGTATTTTGGGAATTACATCACCAAACAAAGGTAAATGTCTTAAGAATAATTATAATTTTTTATTAACTTTAAATTTATTTTTAACACATTTTATATATATATATATAAAAAAAAAAATATTAGAAAATCAAAATGATCAATTGA
Organism: Funneliformis caledonium; assembly: GCA_910591825.1. NCBI lineage: Eukaryota > Fungi > Glomeromycota > Glomeromycetes > Glomerales > Glomeraceae > Funneliformis > Funneliformis caledonium. The sequence continues at coordinate 6,640 of CAJVPQ010001704.1, forward strand.
ATATTTATTGGTTAGTAATGGAATATGCTGATGGTGGTGCGCTTAAAAACTATTTGAAGGATAATTTTGATAAGCTCGCTTGGAGAGTTAAATATAACTTATCGTGTTTACATGACAAAGAAATTGTACATCGTGATTTGGTATAATGTTCTTTATGTCAAATTTTATGAACATTTCTTTTAAATATTTAATATATTTATATTTTTTAATATAAATAGCATTCAGGCAATATATTAATCCATCAAGGCGTAGTTAAAATAACAGACTTTAGCTTATCAACAAGTATTGAAGCGATAACTAATCAGTTAAAAATGTTTGGTGTAATTCCTTATATTGATCCAAAATGTTTTATAAGGGAAACAAAAAATGATAATACATCGATACAATATACACAAAATGAAAAGAGTGACATTTACAATGTTGGCGTGCTCTTATGGGAACTATCAAGTGATCGTCCAAGTTTTTAAAGGTGAAAAATATGATATTTGTTTAGCTATACAAATTTTACAAGGACGTAGAGAAAGGATAATTCCTGGAACACCTAAAGATTATAAAAACATTTATACTGGTAAAAATATTATCTAATTAAGAACTAAATTTTATGTTCAAGGTCATTAAATTTTTATATGATTTTAGAGCGCTGGGATATTAAGCCAGTTAATCGTCCGGACATGAGTCGGGTAGTTGATCAATTAAATTCAATTATTACAAAATCCAAAGTGAAAGAAAATAAACAAATGAATATTGATGATGAAGAAAACCTTTAATTATCACAATATCGTTACTCGAGAAGTGTTAATGCTTTTTCCAGTGTTAATAATTTACTTGATCAGATGAAAATAGAAGAATTAGATGATTATATTGTTGGAAAACAAAGTTGTTGACGAATTTATCATTGACACTCACGAAGAGGAAGAGTATCAAATTCATTCGAGATTAGTAAAATCTTTATCATGTGACCTCACATAATAAAATCGGCATATCAGATTTTGTTTAAAAGAAAGCGGCGAATTAAAGATTTACATAGGTTTATCTTTATTTGTGTAATATAAGATTTAGAATTTAGAATATAACAATAAATATAAAAAAATTTACATATGAAAATGAAAAAAAAAAACCGGGTGACCGTGTCAGTTTTAAAATTTTATCTAAAAATTTAAAAATTTTCTTTGCCCGGCCTAATCATATGACAATCATATTTCATTTCAAAATCGTCAAAATGCCTATTATACATGTAAAAATAAGTTAAGATTGGGAAGATTTAAAGAACCAAAAATAAAAGATTTTTGGAAATATATCGATTCTATATTTATCACCTGACTGGTGGGAAGCAGATTTCGAAGTGAAGTTTAACCTATCAAAATCATTAGTTGTAGAAAAAATTTCATCACAATGTATTGCTTGGGAAGCTGCATGAAACTAATGAATTGTAAGAAAGGAATTATACATTACGATAAAGCTTTAATCTACCAATAAAATTACACTTTATAGACACTTATAAACTTTTTAAATATAAACTTTTTTTTGTTAAAATTTGAAAAAGTGACCCGGCAGGGTGACGTGAACCGAAAAAATCGAAGTTGCATGGCTTTACAATAAAACTAAAAGTTTGGCGTTACTAAAATAAATGTTATTAGATTAAATTACAATAAATTTTTTCATCGTAAAAAAAAAAAAAATCTGGCTGCAAGAAACTTCATATTCTTCATTTTAAATCAAAAATTGGCTTCAGACATAATCTTTTGCAGATTAAAAAAAATTGCATACAATATTTGAAGAAATCTCGCTTATAAGGCCGGGCAAAAAAAATTTTTAGATTCTCGTGACAAAATTTTAAAATTGACACGGTCACCCGGTTTTTTTTTTTTATATATAAATTTTTTTTATATGTATATTATATTATGTAAATAGTAAGGTAAATGAAGGATATTACTATTACTGTAGTGAGTGTTATATGACAGTTTCTGACAATAAAAAACGTGCTAAGAATATCAAGTTTCAAATAACAAAAAAATCACGAAAATAGTATGTTAAATTTATTTATAATAAAGTATATGATATGCTATTACGATTTTTCATTATATAAAGTCACGTGATAAAAAATTTTACTATAAAAAAAAAATCATGAGTTTTTGTAAAAATTGAGGCGGTCGGGTCACGAGAATCTAAAAAATTTTTTTGCCCAGCCTAAGCTTAGTTTATAAAATTATGAAAAATATAAATTTCGCATTAACAATGTTTATAGTAAAAATAACATTAAAAAATAGGAATTTTATTATTTTTTGGGACTGAAGTAAATCTAGTTTAATAATATTTATAATATAAATTCCTTATTTTCCCTATTATTATCAACAAAATATTGCAAAAATGTAATGAATTCCATTAAGATAATTTTTTTTTCACATTATTGTTTTTTGTTAACAAGAGTTTCTGAGTATAATAATTTATGTAGAAATAAAATTCTATTTATATAAAAAGCTTTAAAACTGTTAATTCACAAAATTTTTGCTTTGCTTGTGTGCATGCGCAGTGATATGCATTGTACTTCCAATAGCGTAACAATTTGATTGTCTACGCTTATAAAGGTGCTTTCAATAGTGCTAAGCCCACATCTCTGTACGTTTATGTCGCATTTCTATCATAGCAAATGTCATTTTAAATGGATGTCGATCATGTGATCGACTAAATTTGATCAATTATAGTTACACAAATTTTTATATGAATGATCTGCGTGGGTCCGGCGTTTGTATGTTGTGTTTATGCATGCGCCATTTCCGGAGATGAATTATGTCATAAAGAGTATGGAAAAAAGATAATAAATATTTAAAAGGGCTTTTATTTCGCTATCTCCCTCCTCCAAAATTTAACATTTTCTTATTTCAGTAATGAAAGACGATATAAAAATTGTAGTAGAACAAATCAAAGACGATAAACCTTATAAAGGTAGCCCAAAAGCCGATAAACCTCATAAAGGTAGTCCAATTACTATTATTGAAATATCACCGAATGCAAAATGCATTGTAACTTATAGTGAAGAAGACAAAACAATTGTCGGGTGGAATGTTGAAGATGAGGAAGATAAACTTAAACCTGATTGTACCATTAATTCCGATAAAATTTTTCGCGTTAAAAAAACTGAGGAATTCGATGAGGAAGATAAAAAAAAAATTTTTCACATGTGTGTCTCTGATAAGAAAAAACTAGTACTCAGTTATGTTGAATATGGTTCACATATTGAAGGGAATGTGCATGATTACTTGAGTAAGTATAATAATAAAAATCTTGATAATTTTAAAATCATTTTGTATATCATTGTAATTAATAAATTTTATATGACAATTTCTCTAGGGTTAATTGATATGAAGAATCAAAATCAAATGGAGTTATATTTTAAATTTGGAATTGATCAATTCTACTGTAACTTTAATTCAAAAGAGGAATTTATTTTATATAGTATACATGAAAATACATTAGATGACCCTTTTTTTGATAAATCGGTCAGCCTTTTGAGTAATCAAAAGTATTCTACTAGTATTATTTGGATTTATTCAACACAAACAGCAAAGTGGAAGTGTAAAAAGATTTATGAGGTACCTCAAGGAGCGGAGATGATAGGCATTTCAAAACATGATAGGATTCAATTTCGTTTAAATAACAATATATATAAATGGAGCATTATTAATGATAAAATTTTGTCAAAAATATCAAAAAGTTTAAGCGGGGTAATTATAATATTTTAAAATATATCATAATTATTGGAATTTCAAACTAAAATTTATTTGATAAATCGACAGATTAAAACGAAAGACATCAAAATGTCTAGTAATCAAGGATTCATTTATTTGAAAATAAATGATGAAATTACAGTTTATTCAACTGAACCAGTGACACCTATTGTGTCGTTTGATTTAAAAGTTGAAAATCATGGTATATTTAATTTATAAATAATTTTTTGTAAAATATAACTTCAATTTCAAGACATTAATTAAAGTAATTTACTTAGATAAAATATATAATTTTATTAAGAAGGATGCCGGCCTACATTGTTTATTACTTTCTTTATTTGATTATAATTCAATTAACAAACTTCGAGATACTATTAATAAATACTGTCGGAAACTTTGCCCAGATAACACAATCGAGATTTTACCAAATATTCCAAGTCTGCTTTATGATTACCAATCAAAAAAATATATATTTGGGGTAATAGACGGATATGTATGGAAAATTAAATTTGACGAACTTGAATTCGATGAGATAAAATTAGATATAAATCACAATTTATTAAAGGAATTCGAAGACGATGAAGTCACAGAAAGTTGGAATGCATATTTCGGAATAGAAAAGGACAACAGCGAATACGAGGGTTCATTCTTATCACATAATAATAATAATAAATCAAATTTATTACAGGAAGAAACTAATAAATATGAATTAAAGGGTATTAAACTGGAAATTTATACGATTAATGAAATGATTGGATTTATTGGATTACGTGTATTTAGAAATGATAAGACAATCGAAGAATTTATAAATATCAAATATAAAAAGGAGATAAAATTATATAAAGTCGAGATATTTCATAGTAAAGAGATTATTATATTGACAAATGTTGGCATTTTTATTTTCCACTTAAATGATGATGATGATTTGATTTTAAATCATTTTTTCTTTTGTTTGAATGAAGAACGTCAGCTCGCATACTATATTGATGAATCCTTTTGGGTTTCACTTGGAGAAAACGATAGATACAAATTTTTGAAATATGGTGTAAAACTAATAAATGCAATTAAGGAACACGATATAGAATCAGTTGATGATATTTATAAAAAATGCCTAGATTGTTTTAAACAAGATTTAGCAAACAACAAGGCGTTTTTAAGCATTATCACATATTCGATGTCATTATTGAACCAATACTATCCTGAATATATCATAAAATATTTATGTGATACAGACATGATAATAGATTCTCTTGATTATGACATAGGACGGCTGAATACCTCACATCTTTATCCTTATGAAGGTTTTAAATTAGTTAATTTAACACGATCTATTCCGTGGACAAAATATAATTTTTTTTTGAAAAGGATTGTTAATAAATCATATGGAAAATTATTACTAAACATCGAATACATTATATCTATTAATATCTTGCCTTTTACTTATTTAATATATAATGCTTTAGATCATTTTAATATTATTAATAATATTATGATTTATGAAAGAGCTGCCTATGTTTATTATAGATTGTTTTGTTCTTCAAAACCTACAATTACCTTTATGCTACCTTATTACAAATTTGTTAATTATCCAGAAAAATATAATATGTTGAATGAATTATTTCAACCTCAACATAGTCCATTCACAATAACAAGGACTAGTGAAATTTGTAAAACTTGGGGTGGTGAGGCATTAATTAATTTTAAGTGGAACACTTATGGAAAATATTATTTTGCTATGATTTGGATGGGGTTTAATGTTTTATTTGGATGCTTCACTGCTGGTGCAATACTTTCTGAAGATTATATTGAAACTAGGGGTTATCTTTTTTTTGCTTCATTTTTATTAGCCATAATTCACTTTATTTTTTCATACCGACGTAATTGCTCGATTAATTGTTCTGTATTTGGTACGTTGAAATATTTAATGAAAGTTTTTTTTAATAATAATAACATTGTAATTATTAATTTATTTTATTATAGATTTTGAAACATATCTTTTTATATCGGTTACTGTTACTAGTTATTTCTCTGTTGAAAAATTTGAAGAAACTACATATTTACGATCATTTATATGTCTAATTTTAGTTTTAAAATTCTTAATGTTCTTTAGAGTATTTGAAGCTTTTGGAGTATATTTTACAATTATTATAAATGTTGCAAATAAAATTTCTTATTTTTTATTTATTTTGTTTATTATAATTATTGGATTTGCTCTTTCCTTTTATATTCTCTTAAGACCAAAACTTGAATATTCATTAGATAATTATACAAAAAATGAGGATCAAAATAATCCTTGGAACATTGCTTCTTCTTATAATCAAATACTTGAAGATGGTTCAATTAGTACAAATCCATTTATTATTCAAAAACCTAACGAAAATACAAATATGTTTGCTGATTTCAGAACTGCACTTTTTGCAATATTTTTAACCTTATCAGGTATATTTATATAAAGTATTGTAATTCAATCTTTTAATCATATCATATTTACTCTTTTAAATAATTTAATTTATTATAGGTGATCTAGGCACTTTGGGAAATTGGTCATATAAAAAGAATTCATACTTTGTTTTTTTATTGACTTTATTCGTTTCCATTGTCGTCATATATCTTTTGAATTTACTTATCGGGTTGCTTAATAATGCAATTGATGAAGATAATAATAGAAATTCATACTTGATGCATAAAGCGGAGGTTGTTATTTAGATTTTGAAATCATATTATATTATTAAACTGTATTAATATTTTAACAAATATTTAAAAATTTTTTTAATAGATTTTGAAAGAAATAGAATTATTTTACTTATTGCCATATCAAAGACGTAAGAAAACTTGGTTTCCTGATGTAATGTAAGTTATTACTCAAAATCGGTTGTAATTTATTTATTTTAAAGTTTAATTTAATATAAAATTTTTATTTTACTAGTTATTATCATGCTGATGTTGATGAAACACGAAAAAAGGTTAATGATTTAATTAAAAAGGGTGAATGGGATCCTGATAAATTAGAATTCTCAGCAATGAAAAAAAATTTATTAAAAAAACTAAATATTAAATATGATCCTTGATGTTTAAATTATTATTGTAAAAAGAAAAAAATAAATTTTTAAAAGAATATAGAGGTTTCATAAAATGTAACATTTATATCTTTTTATGACGCATGTCATATCACCATTGGACAATGTAAACTTTTTCGTTAAAGATGTTTATTTTTTGAAGTTCAATTATTCTTTCGAAAAAAAAAAATAAAAATTAGTTTGTACTATTTTTCTTGGAAAAATAACCATACCGAAATATTACATATTATTTAAAAAAGTCTAACATACAAACTTATAGCCTTCTTTTCTTTAGATTTTATGTAATCGTGAACGTTTTTGTTGAGATTCACTGGTGTACAAATGAAGTTTCTAAATTTTTACTATGAGCAAGTGAACTAGTAAATAAGTGCATTTGCGATAAATTTTCAAATAATCAAGTGAACTACATTTGATTAAATAAACATATAGGAGGTTGCTATTAAAATCACGTTACGGATCATATCATTTACTATATTCGTAACTTGATTTATTTAGCAAAACTCCGATATGAGCTAATCCAATTGCATTGCCTGCCTGCCAGTAATTCTATTTTCATAAATTTTAAACATCTCAAAAATAAAAAATTTTCACATCGTACGAAAAATTGAATTTTATTTCTCTGCCCCCAAACTTTTAAATTAAACTGTTTTAAAGTGTTCATTAAACGATGCAATATATGAGAAATGATGGATGTTTAAATAAAATGAGCATTAATCCGACAATAAGGTGCAATTTTTGAAGATTCTAAGGCAAACTTATATTATGAAAAGTATTTCTCATTTCATCAAGTTGGTAACTATTTTATTTATTCGAATAAATAACTATTTTATTATTAACGTTATGATATGATCAAAAGAACCATATTTAGCAATCTTTTTTTTCTTTGTATGAAAATTTATATGATAATAGTAATTTTAAAAGAGTAATTATTAGTGCAAAATATGCATGTTCACCGTTTCAAGTTCAAAAAATACGCCGAAAATACTTTCAAACTAAGAGGGAGTGTTTAATCAAAAAGAAACCTATTTTCTATAAACAATTTGATATTTAACGTTATTTCATACTTATTAAAAAAGAAATTGTTTAATAAAATTTAATTAATGAAAAATCTTTTATTTCACTTTCAACGGCCTTTTTAGATCTAAGTGAGACTGAGAAATAGAAACCTAAATTCTTTAACAGGTGTTAGGCCTGGAATCAAGACGATTTATTATCACGATTCACTCATGTAGTTAGTTATCACTATCAGAACCTTGTATGAAGAAAAGAAGAAGCTTGTAAGTGTAAAATAGAATTAAACTGTATAGTTATAAATAATGGAAAAATTGAAAAATTATTCGATTCATGACAATCGCATTGTTAATTATCTGAGGCGCAGTACGATTCGTAACACCGGTTAAAATTAACTTGGGAGATTACTATAAATTTGGCCGGAGTTAGATAATGTCATGAAAATCTTTAATTCTGTCCGGATATTGAATTTCGGCCGGAGTTAAATTAAAAAAACCTTTAGCCGGAAAATTATTTTTGCAATTATTGTCTCATGAAAAATTCTAAGCAATTTAGTAAAATTTATTTTCGAGGATTTTAGTTTGTTAAATGTTAGTTTAAATTTTATTGAACTTTATCACTTGCAATTTTATATATAAAGATAATAAAAATATTTATATATATATATATTGTCATGTGATATGTATTAATGCTTAAAATGAAGGATTTTTTAATTTTCGTTTTTACAATTTTATTTAATAAACCATTTAACTTGTATTTCATTTTAATGTTAAGTTATTTGCTCTATAGAGTTGAATCGTTTATTCCTGCAGGACGTCATGATAATCTCAAAAAAATTCAATGAAATGAGCCATTTTACCTTATTATAATTTTTTATTAAGTTAGTATAAGTCAATAAGAAGAAGAATTTTTTCATATTTCTTTTTTTTAGAAAGGAAGTACTATTTAGAAAAAAAAAATTTTTTTACAGTTACACAATTTATTATTTATAATAAGCTGATCTACCGAATAAAAATTTTTGATCATTTCGCTTGCTCAATTATCCAATTAAAAAAAAAATCAAATGCAATCTGCTAATGGTTCAAATGAGTGATTGAAAAATATATTTCAAGCAATGTTTTAAATACTTTGAATACAATCATTTAGCAATTTTCAAGAGATTGGTAAGGCAGCATTGGAAGTTTACCATGCAAATTAAAAAAGTTCAAAGAAATACCTAGCATTAAAATCATTTCATTACTTTAACAATGTTACTTTTAAAGAACTTATTCGTGAAGTAATTACAAATGCAATATTTATTGTATTTTAGTTTAATTATTATAAAATCATTATATCTTAAAATAAAATTTAATTTAGCTCCGCATTTCAACGGAAAGTTGATTTCATTTTTATATTTTTTACTTTTAGAGATTAAACATTACAATAAGGTATTACATCTAAATAATTAGATTAATTAAAGAATATTTATTGACTTTTGTATTGTATTTTAACTCTATTATATATTTTTACAAAATTAAAAATATTAGAAAATCAAATTGATTAATTGAAAATACAGACCCCTACTAAAAGTCTCTGAATGCTTTTTGGCTCAATATAAAACTTAATTTTTTTAAATTTTATTAAAAAACTTTATTAATATATTTATTAAAGTACAATATGCTACAAATTTGGTATTAAATAATTAGTACTTGGTCAGGTTTTTAATTGTCTTTAATTACAGCCTGAATTCACTGCGATATACTATCAACCAAATTTTCTATAGTTTTTATTGGAATTTAATTCTATGCTTTTATAATATGTCAGTCAAGTTGAGCAAGGTTAAAAGGCAAATTTTTCCTTTTACAGATGCTTTCTTGATTTCAGCCCATAGATTTTCAATAGGATTGAGATCTGAACTTTAAGCAGGCTATAGAAATACATGCAAACTATTTTCTGTATGAAACTTCTTTGCAAGTTTTGTTTTGTGAGGGCGAGCATTATCCTTTTAGAATATATTATCATAGTTTAGAAATACACATCTCATAGTTGGCATAGCACGTTGTCAACAGAAGAAATTACAACTCCAAATATCACATGGGATATGTCAATCAATAATGATCTCACGTTAGATGATGTCACTACTGTGCCACATAGTGATCAGCAGTAATTTCTGTTTCTTTTGTTACGTCTATTCCCTCTGTATTTTCTATACAGTCTGTTTACCCTGTTTATTCTGTTTCGTTTGTAATTTCTTTAACGTCTGTAATCTATTTTATTTCTTTTTATTATTTTTATAGTTTATATTATTTTTATTATTTTTATTGTTTTATTATATTTAAGTATAT
>CAJVPQ010001705.1:0-16775 GCA_910591825.1 Funneliformis caledonium
GATCTTTTTGTGAAAAAGAAATTATCAAATTGGCATTTATCCATTTGATCAGGATTTCTGTTTGAAAATAGAAAATCGAAAAAAAATACTTAAACAATCGAAAAATAAATTTAATTATAAAAAAATCAAATCAGTCGAAACTTTCAAATATTTGAAATGATATTTGAATTTCAAACGGAAACCCTAGCTTAAAATACAACAAAAAAATTTATTTATTTGCATTATATACTGTTATCATCTTTTTTGTACTATTTAAGAATTATATCTGATATAATCGAAAATATGGTATTTTGAGGAATGCTATTTAATTGATGCTGATAAATATGCATTTTGGAAGTAAAATTTCTCTTTTTCTAATGGATCAACAATTAAAGATTTTTTTTTGACTCATTTTAGGTGATATTATGAGAACATTTTCCCGGTTGATATTTAAAAAGCTAATACTGTAGTCATATTAAGGGTGTCATTAAGGAAATAAAGGATATTTCTGCTATTAAGTATTGAATACTAGGACAGCTTGCTAACAAACCTTTTTCACTAATAACCAAAGAGGCAATATCCGCAACTTTCTGCCACCACTGGTAAGTTACTTCCAAGTTTACCTTTAGTCATTAAATCCATTCTATAGTCACCCCTCTATATAATCACTTCTTCTCTTTAGTCACACTTACAGGTCTGACCTGACCTGACCTGATCGAATTATTCAAACGATTTACATCATTCTAATTATTATCATTCACGAAGAACGATTGGTTGACCTAAATTTATTGTACTGGTTGGCTCAAAACCTCAATATCAATTTAATAGAAAATCTTTAGTCATATATCGAGATTAGAATTTGTAAAAAGAATTCACAATCTTTAAGTATTGCACAATTAGAATAGTGAATTTTAGAGGAATAAGATGTGATACTGTAAATTATTACTGTAATTTAATTAAGGTAAATTACCGGCTATAAAATTTAACCATATAATAATATGAATCAAAATCTCTTTTTGTTTGAGGGAGATAATCTATTAAAATCAGGTTACGGGACCCATATATATAAATTAGAATAAAAGATAAATAAAAAGATAAATAAAAAGATAAATAAGAAGCATTTATTAAACTATTGTAAGATAAAGATTATTTTATTTTAATTCACATGATCGGCGGTAATGAAAATAATCATGGTCATAACTTAGTCATATTCACTAGCATATTTGCGCGTCATTTTCGAGCAGTAGTTTCATGGTCACATACGCAATTTCGGGCATAAAATTAAAAGTTGCGTAAAGGATTGGGATAATCAAATAGATAAAAGTTACTTTCTGAATGGTAAGAACAAAAGTCCATCGATCCATTAGAATATCCAGACTTATCGTTCCTTTGCTGTTGATGTTTGGATGGTAATTCTTGTTATTTAATTTTATTTTTAGTGGTTCAAAACGGATAATCAAAGAATTAATTACAAGAAAAAGATTCCTCTTTCCCACATTTTGCCCTTGCCAATTGATAAAGTCTTCCCAATCGGACGAGCCACAACTTAACTGAAATTAGAACATTATTTAGCCATAAATTTGATACGATCTAGTAAGAGAATAGTTAATATGTAAATGCGATTAGTCTAAAAGCAATTCGAAAATTGTTGCGACATATTATCGAAGCTGTTGCGACTTTAAATAATATACAGTATACTTTAAGTGTATGATAGTAAATAATTAGTAAAAACTTTGCAAATGTATCGTAAAGATTCAATAAAAATATGATGAATAATATTAAATGTTTCGCTATCAATTATTAAAGATTAATTAATATTACATAATAAAGTTGCAACTACTATTATACAGTATTATACAGCATTGAAGAAATACATGTTTCTTATGTATAAATTGCTCCTAAACTCGTGTTTTCCATCTATGCATTCATTATCAATACAACAATGAACAAATTTGCAGTATTATTCGTCCGTCAGGATAAATCGTGCAAAGTGAAACTTTCTATCCAAAGTTTATCAATTTAATAAGGTCGACGAATCATATGAACGACTAGCGTGTTATCATATACAGTATATTGGGTATACTTTCGCTAGAGTTCATATGTCTTCATATATGATTTTATTTATATATGGGAGGGCGTCAGTAAAAAAGGGGGAAATCTGAAAATTTTGCTAATTTTAGTTCTTAATATCAGTAAAGTGGACCAATTAAAAAAACTTTATCAAATTTAGATTTCCCCTTTTTCTATTGACTGCCGCCACATATATTAACGAGATTATAATTGATAAAATTAAGAAAAATGTTTATCAAATAATATTTCATTAAATAAAAAAAATTTATATTTAAAACTAAAAGATATTTTTTAAAATTTTTTTTTTTTTTTTTTTATTCAACTTTATTTGGAAAAGTTGAAGATCATACTAACCAAAAAAATTTCAGTTTATTAGACATTTCTGACATTTTTTTATAGCTTATACCTAGCATAATGAACAGATATGCAAATAATAAAAAGTCGTGCGATTTATTATATTTGTTTGTATCGCAAAATGCAAATTCATATTTATTTCATTTTTAGTAATTTATTTTATGTATCCAAGATTTATATAAATTTTCTCATTATTGAAAATAATCATTGATAAATTCATTATACGGTATTATACTTAATGATTAAATATAATCATTTAGAAAAAAATTAAGTACTGTGACAGAACAAATCCAGTTTTAAAAAAAAATAGTTGCGTACGAGAAAATACAAATTTAAAATTTTGCGGTTTTTACGTCATTTTGGTTTTTTTTTTTATAGCCCAATTCAATAATCTGTGGGGAATGTAAATAAATTTATTGAATTTAGAAGATTTCAACTTTCAAAAAATGAGCAATTCGATAATTATTAGTAAAAAACTCTCAAAATTATTTATCTAAAAAAATAATTTTCTTACGGCGGTTTCTCTTCTCGCATTCTATTTTAAAAGTAATAATTATTAATGTGATTTAATCCTTTCAATTATGAATCAAAACACCATCAATTAATTGTTTAATTGCAAAGAGTTAATATAATAATTAATTATATTGGATATAGTGGGTGGGTGTGCTATCGCTGAAGTTCACAGTTGGTATTTCTTCATATGTAAAAATATTTTGCGATTTTATTGGTAATGTTGTATTCAGTTCTTTCGTTTATGTATTTATAAACAATTTGTAATGTAAGCAGAAGGTATTAATGAATAATTATTGAATAAAAATGAAGTAATTTTGACAAATATTTATTTAATAATATCAAATTAATTAGTATTTCCTCAACGTCAGCGCTCTACACATTCGCTTGATCAATATTTTAAACTTTATAAATGCCAAATACTAAATTTTAATTAATTAAAACTGCGCAAATTACGAAACTATTACATAAAAATTGAATAAAAAAAATACTAATAAAATCAGAAATTGAAATAAAAATAATAAACGATGTTACAAATGCGAAATTATAAAGTTAAAAGGGCGAAAATCGAAATTATCGTGAAAGTGTAAAAAGGAGGATTGCGAAGGGAATGTTTTCAAAGAAATATATTAAGGGCGAGCATGGGATATTGACAACCTGGCGCCGTGACAACCTGGCATCGTGACAGCCTGGCCAATGATCGTCAAAGGGACTAACTATAATTATCAAAAACGGTTTTCAAGCGAAGTTATGAAGATTTCGGCCGGAATTACATTCAATCGTAACAGTAGCATTGTAAAAGAAAATTGAAAAAGCTAAAATATAATTATTTAAACTTCATCTTAGACAAGTTTCAAAACTTGAAAATTATTTTAATCTTGAATTATCTAATCAAATAATAATTCAATAATAAAAAAAAAATTAATGAAACCAAAAGAAATTAACAACGAATTTACAGTGCGCGACGAAATTTCCCGGAATAAAATTCGATGTATAAAATCACGATTTTCTCCTGCAATATGTATTGCATTAGCCATTTCTAGATATTATGTAATGGGAAGGTTTTGGGACTTTCAACAGGACAATGACCCTAAACACACGGCCAAGGAAACTAAAAATCTTTTTTCTAAACGATGTCCGAGGTTGTTGGATTGGCCATCGAATAGTCCGGAATCCGATTGAGAATTTATGGTCAATTTTGAAGGGACGTGTGGGAAAAGAGATCAACAATCTTGTAATTAATAAAAAATCAATTACTACAGATGTTTTTATTGATGTAATTAAAAAAAGAGTGGGAGGGAATCAAGCCCGAAAATCTTCTTAATTTGGTTCGTAGCATGGCAAAACGATTGAAACAAATAATTGAGGGGGGTGAGAATAAGCTAAGCTATTGATTTCGTTATATAATAAAATATATAATTTTAAATTTTCAAGTATTTTCGAGTATTTTTCGTAAGTACAATAAATAAAAACGTGATTACGAAAATTTTCGTCGCGCACTGTAAAAAAATTTTCTTTCAAGTGGTCCCAAATTGGGTATTTAATGAATGTTATCTGTTCTTGAAAATAGATACCGTAAAAAACAATACATATTCTATTTTTAACAATTTTTTTTAATTAGAAAAAAAAAAACATTATGGATTTAAAATCATTTATTTTCTCATCAAACAAGTCATTTTTCTTATCGTAATACAAAAGATTATATAATGCCATTTATTAAACCTTTCATCTTTATCATCGAAAAGAAAAACAAATGATTATTAGATTTTTGATGTAGTGTTCCAGTTACGACATCATGTTACACGAGGATTATTGGCTAAACTAGCCTATTATCGATTTTAATTCAAGATTCCAAATTGAAATCCTCATTTCAAAGATGTAGTGTCCATGTCACATACCGAAATTCGGTTTTATTCAACACTCTAAAATGAGATTATTTCAAAGAGATTTATTGATACAGTAATTATGATTTTTGATGTTGTGTCCAAATTGCATAATTTATCATATTTTGATTTCCGAAATTCGGCTATTATGTAATATTCCAATAACAGATTTTTTATTTATGGAAAACAACATATGAAATTGGGTAATTTTTCTAAACCAAATATTAAATTGTATATATTCACTGCGATATTATAGCCGATAGCTTTGAAACACAATAAAAACAATCTTAGGAAGACCAAAGTTGTTTATTGCATATCTTTCATTCTATCTCCAAAAATATCAAACAAGTTATTGTGACAAAAAGTAAAATTCCTGCAAACGAATCTTTTAATTTGCACTAATTAAAAAAAAAAAAATATGGTTCAAAATGTTATTTAAACAGCGTTATTTTTTCATCAAAATACAATCGTAAAAACACTTCAAAACGTTTTTTCTCATCAAGATTGAATCGTAAACATTTATAAAATTCACAAAAATAAAAAATTTTATCAATAATGGCAAAATTGCAGTTAACAATTTTTGTTATTTGTTTCATCTTGGTTACCGTTACGACAGCAATATCCATTAAAGCTGAAACAGTAAACCTTGAAAAACGAACCGTCACGTGTCCTTACAATTCTAAAAGGAATATTTTGAGTAAAAGAAACGAAGATAAAGTGTGCAAGTGTACAATCGCCGAATCGACTTTCAGTTCTTCATTTAGTGGTTTCTCCTTTTACTCTCAAGACGAGTGTGGTAGGACTACCATCGCAGGAATGTTTAGCCGTGGGTTTGAGATTTTCAATTCTACCGACGATATTAGATTTGAAATAGTTGATAGTTGCAATCGCACACTCCATGATCTCACGGATGGATTGAATGTTCAATTTAATAATGATGGAAGTACGGATCCATTTATTCACACCTTTGATGAAATTAATTTAGATTGTTTTGAGGATGGTATCCTTTTCCCGCAAATTGGTAAAAATAACAAACGTAGTTGTGATGGAAATCAACGTCGTGACAGTCCAAATGCAATGACCGTTAAAGAGGGTAATGATATTAAAGAAAAAGCGAGTGTTAATAATGTGCCAAGATAGTTTAAATTTAAATGGATAAATTTTTTTTACTTTATAATCTATTTAATAAAATGATTTTTTTTTGTCATTTTTTATAGTACGTTTTAAATTTTAATTTTCTATATAAATTCATTTAATGAATTTTTTCTTGTATCTTACCTTCTTGCGGTTTCTTTTCATTTATATTTAAAATTAAATCAATAAATTGCAAAATTTCCATTCTAAACTTCAAACTCTTTTAACGCGTATGTAAAACTCAAAAAGCAAAATAATTAAAATTTTTATTATTCATGTTTTCAAAAAATAAAACAATTTTTCATGACCAAAAAAAACACCGTCTGGATAAAAATTATTGAACCAATTAAATACAGCTGATTAGGAAAACCATTTTGATATGGATATTTTCAACCGTTTATACAGTATACCAAATTACCAAGTTAAAAAAGAAATAAATAAAGGTAGACGAGCAAGAAAAAAACATTAATCACATGCGAATCTTTAATAGACGGGTTAATAAGGAACAAATAACAAATTTAGACTATAAAATTAATCCACTAAATAAATTTGAAACTAAGAGACGGGTAAAGTAAGCAAGAATTTTAAATCAGTATCCGTTAAAATAGATCCCGGCGTTTCTTATTGTAATATTATGCAAAGAAATACAAAATATTTAACAAACAACGATAATGAGTAGTTTGACTTTTTGTTTAAGAGTTTTTCAAAAAGCTCCTTTTTAAATTTTGATTTGAATTTAACCTTTTATGTGGTAAAAAGTACTTTTATCACAAAAACAAGACTATAGGAAAAAACAAATTTCTTGTAGCATACTTACAAAAATAATACATGCAAGTATAACCATAATTATTCGATATTTGTCTTCATTAGGAAATAACCTCTTTGCGTTAATTAAGATATATTCTTCTGGGTCTTCTGCGTGTCGAAGATTATTTATTCGCCCTTTATAGCTTTGCATGAATTACCCATGTAAAATGAATTTTATTACTGAATTAATTAATGAAAATATTAAAATTACTTATGGATTTTCAAAACTAATAAAATTCTACATTAATAAATTTCATTAAAAGTAATTGATGTGACAAATGCGTATAAGAATATTAAAATCAATTTTGTAGTTTTATAAAATCCATGGAAATGTCTCAGCTATATATAACTACCTCAGAAATGTATCCGTTCAAGCTTTTCTTAAATTGCCAAAATCGGACATATTAGAATCTACTTGATTAGATTTTATAGCAAGTCCAAAATATAAGTAAAACATTGTCTTCATTATAAACAATGATAATTGCTTAAATTTTAAGAAATTGTTCCATGACTGACGTTAAAACAATACATTGATGAAGGAATCTAAAGAGTTCTATTTGGTGCAACAACAACTGGTTTCGGTTGTATTAGAGGTTGACCAATTGTTTGATGATTTTAAAGTTTCTCCCATAATACAAATTTTAGATAAATTTTTAGGTGAATAATTTTCTTTCAAAAGTGTTTGAAAATGTCTATCAATTTTTTTTTTTTTCATTTTCAGTTAGAAGCGCACCACTTAGTTGGCTAACAAAAAAGACATCATTTGCTTTTTTTAGAAAATAAAAAATTAAAAAGAACAGAAATTTTTGCCAAATTTTCTTATTTGATATTTACACACAATTTTAATCATTCACTATTTTTTTAAAAAAAGAAATTTATTTAAAAAAAAGTTTATTTGAAGTGTAAGTTAAACCGTAGATATCATTAAACATCATGCCCATTTGCGATAAAAACGTGACGCATTGGTGTAAAAAGAAAGGTCCATCAAAATTATAGTTACAGAAACATAGACCGGATTTTCGAAGTAGTAAGCATAAAAAAATTCCCATTCTTAATATTTTTAGAGCTGGAAGATATTTGTTTAGATCCTTTTAAATTAATTTAAAAATATCCAAGCGGTTAAATTAGATTTGCGATATACGATAAACTTTATACCATAATTTGTATTTATAACTTAAACAATTAAAAATGAAAGAACATAATTTTATCTAGATTATTAGCCAAATCTAAACAGAAGGATCTTTAACATCAGCTTGTGCAGAATTAGCGGAATTTTTGTCATTTTTTTTTTTACCTCCTTTGAATTTTGAATATGTAATATGTTCCAATAAGTTTACTAAAAATACTTAAACAGGACGATACAAGTGTCAATAAAGGTATAATATCGTAATGGTTCGCTATTTGAGTATATATAATCTATTGAATTTTTTTTTATTTAAAAATAATTAAATTAAAATAAATAAATAAAAAAATAAAAAAAGTAAATTTTATGATGTATAAACATACCTGAATAACCAATTGAGGTATATCTTCAAGAATGATGTTAATGAAAGAATATCGAGCTATTCTATGTTCTGTTTCTTTAGAAAACCAGCATTAAACTTATCAAATCCAAACATCATTATCTTTGAATCAAGTACAGTTAAAATTTCAATATCGGTTCCTGCCAAGATCGTGAATATATTTACAATTTTACTATTTTCATTTAACCAAGCTCTAAATTTTTCTGCTTGTTCATCATTATTTCTTAGTTCTTTGTCAATAATTCTAAATGCCAATATTAAACTTACGAAAAATGAAACTAGCAAAATTACAAGACTAGAAGAAATAAATTACGACCGTAAATACTTTTATTTTTATTATAATATTAATATTTAATGCAATTTTAGTGCAGAAATCGGTTACCTTGGAATAAATAAGTCTACGTTTTTGGCTTTTGTAAAAATAAAAACCCAATCAAAAATAATATCGCTAATAGCAATAGCAAATTGAAAAATTGCGGTATTTCTTGCCTAAATAATAATAACAAGTGAATATGTCATTATTTTTTTTTTTTAAAAAAAAATAATATTAATGCTATTTACATCTTTTCTTTGACTTTTGGCGACTAAGAAAAGTATAACCAATAGTGATAAGGCTGCTAATGCTCCAAGAAGACCTGGTGTAAAATGCGTAGCTATTATAAGTTTATAAGTAAACTAATTAGTATTTATTTGGAGAATTTTATCTTGAAACACACTCCCAAATGATAATTAAGAACAAATTTTTACGAAGTGTTTTATATCCATAAGTCTCATCTAAATATTTTGAAGCTTCACCGGATCTAATAACTGTGGTATGTTTATTCCCAATCAATTCGTCTAAATCTTTATATGCCAATTTAACAGTCCTTTGTTTTCTAGATTCATCTTTTTCGATGCCAATAGGCAAAAGGATTTGTCTTTGAGAAGCAGAAGCGTTAGTTTCAAACCTTTCATTGGTAGTTACACGGTCACGACTGACGGGAATTGCATCAGCCAATTCTTGACTTAAGTTCTTAGAGAAATCATAGCGTTGGCTCTTGTTTAAACTTTCAAAATGTAAGGTCCCGTTTGCAGTCAATCGAACTTGTCCACTAACGCTCTCTGAATACTCCTCTTTTACCGGAACTATTTTAAATTATACATAAAAATATTAATGTAACTCATTTTCACTTAAACTAGAAAAATTAGAACTTACGTGTTGTAAACGTCCAAACATGATCTTTTACACCATAGAGAGGTTCTTGGTAAATTCAGCTCTTTACAAAATTATTTTCAATTGATACATAGTATCTACTACCAGGTTGATTCAATGTGCAATCCAATAATTTGATATTAACCGTAGTTTTATTTCCATCTACATAGGTTACTAATTCGCTGTTGGTTCCAGGAATTGCTTGACGCATTGTTCCATCTTCTTGAAAAATTTTAATGTGACCAACCGAAAATTCAACTTCGTTATAATATTTAATTGTAAGTGAGTTTGTATCGTGGGCATTTACTTTATCATCAATAATCGGAGATGTAGAGTTGATGTGGAAATTTTCATAACTATGATCTAGAATATTAATTATTTTGAAAAGATTAAATTTTTAATTTTTAATTGAATTTTTTTTTGTTAGCATTTATCGCTTACCTTTTTCTTTCTCAAATTTATACAATTCGGTGGTGATCATTCTCCAATATGGTTTCTCCGACGGCTGAGCAATTACAATAGTATTATTTCTCAAAACTTTCGATCTACCAAGAGGGTTTATCTCGGTAGGAACTGGAAGGTCCCAAACATATAATATATCATCGTCATTAAAAATATAACCTTCGATGAAAGATTTACCACTATCATCGGTTCTAACTCCTTTTAATAAATAACCTCCATATGGTAATGCTTCGATATTATATTGTTCAATTAATGGATTCGTTTGAATACTATTCAATGGCAAAACGTTTATTACGGTTCCACATGAAAGTAAATCAATCTTAAGATAAAATGTATTCGCAGTAGTTCGATTTGTAAAATTTCCAGTTACTATACAAGTTTGTCCAATTCCAACGTAAGTAACACTGCAATCAATGTTAATAAATTTAATTCCTTGAATTTGAGTTTGAAAAAGAATGACTGGATTTCGTTTAGTTGCAAGGCCATTTTCTAGGATTATCATGTAGACTCTTGCTTGTGCAGTCAAAGGTTTATCAATTGTGGCTGCAGAATTCGTAGAATTTGTATAAATAACCGCGTATTTGCCGTCCAACATTGGAATGACAGTACTTGGAGGATTTTCTTGACTACGATTATCTTGTAAATATATGATATCTTGCGTAAGCCTTTTTATTTCTCCCGCTTCGTTCCTTTATAAAAATAACAATAAATAAATGTAAATTCCTTATCATAAATTAAATTTAAAATTTATAAATTACACTTCGAATTGCTGCCAGATTGTCCCAGTAGAATTTGTTATAGGTATGATACGTAAAAATCCCTTGTCGGGATCAGAGTTCACAAAAATCTTAGCTCGGTAAGGGTACCATTTATTAGTGCTCACATCAACAAAGCCCGAACCAAATGGAAACTTTCTATACGAAAGAAGAAAGAAAATTAATATTGTCTTTTACACAACTCAAAAGTTTAATATAATTCGATTTTTCAAACCTGTAAATAGTTCCATTTAAATCAACAATCATTGCCCATTCAATATAACTAAAAGGATCCAATACGTTCGTGGCGCTCACATAAGTTACTAACAAAAAATTACTTCTTATAGGATAAATTCTAATGGAGCTTGAAGTACCGTCTACATCGTTGTTCGTAATAAAAAAGTTGAAGTCTTGTATATATAATTTAATATCTACCGATACAACGCTCCCATTTGGATAAATCGTGCGAAATGACAAATATTTATCTACCCAAAATCCATTTTCAGTTGGAGGAAATAATGGACGAATTATATGAACAACTATCGTGTTATCGAAATTAACAATATCAAATATGACAGGTATACCTGTCACTGGCGTTCACAGTTGGTATATCTACATATGTAAAATAATTTTTATTTTGTGATTTAGCCAATGAAATGATTGATAAAATTGAACATACGAAAATAAAATTATAAAATCTCATCTTGGAATAATTTCGAAATTTGAAAATTATTTGAATCGAATCAAATGAATAATAAAAAAAAATTTAAAAAACAATAAACGAAGGATTTAAATCATTTTTGTTCAATCAGAATCCTGCTCATCGTTAACGTTAACATTTATAGTAAAAACTTGAATCCATATTTTGAAGCCTCGCCCGGCCCTGACTTATAATAAATTTTTATGCCAGCCTGACCCGGCCCAGACCTAAAATAAAATAATTAAAATTGCTGAATAAATCGGCACGTAATTTAATAATTCAATTTTTGTATATGTTGAATTCAATTGTTTGCGTATCAAAATTTCTTCCGAATATAAAAAGATAACAAGGTTTGTAAATTCTAGTAATAAGGCATTTTCAATGTGCTTAGTTCATTACGACAACCTACATCTAAGATCCGGTTCGATACCTGCATTCATATAGGAATCTCACCGGCAAAGGTTTAACCAAATTAAAGCATTAAGCCCTGTACATTTTTGACACGCCATTTCCGTTAATGTATACGGGCGCGGTTTTCAAATGTTTTATCTAAGGAATCCGGATGGCGGCATCAAAGCACTAAGTCGGGATATAGTCGTAGCTACTAGATTTAGGTCAAAAAAAAGTCGTGTTAATTTTGTGTAATCGGTCAAAGACCAATTTAGCAACTTCAATTAAGAATAAATATTATTGTGCAATGTGCTACGAATATAACTCCGGATTGCTTAATATTAATAATAGCCTAACAAAAAATGTCTGCGACTCTTGTTTAATCATGTGACACAGGTTACCGGAATAGCTCTTCCCTGGTTAAAGTCGGGGAAGGCTTATGAAATAAATAAACAAATAAATAAATTAGGTTTGCAAATGCGGTAATAACTAGCAACCAATCATCCTGAATTATTTTTTAGATTCAGTCCTTTTTTAAAAAGAATATAACCTATCCGTAGTTTTTCTTAATACCACATAACGAAGGATGAAAATCTCGCCGAGTGGAGAAGATCTTGCTTACAGTGAAGTAGTTGTGAGTGGAATGTTGAAATTATTGAAATATTATTATATTAATTGATTGGTGTGTGATAAAATAAAACTAGCGTATATTGAGAAGTATAAATTAATTAAATGATTATTTTGTACAACCCTTCCGTTGTGGAACGGGCTGATGTCCCGTGCGGTGCAGAGGCTGCACCTTTTTTCCCACAAATAATCATTATTACTACTGTATTATTTTGAATCTATTAGATATGAGCTTCATTGCCGATTTTTTTTATTATCAAAAAAAAATAATTGTTTTCATTATATACTTGTTTGCTGGGCGAAAGCCACAAAAAGAATAAATCTTGGAATACATACTTTTTAATTTAATATTGATCAAAAAGTTATTGAAAAAGTACTTCCAAAACGTTCTTCTTCATCAAAATTCGATTCACAAAAAAAAACTAAATAATAATATGGCAAATTTGCAATTTACAATTTTTGTTGTTCTCTTCATCTTCGTTGCAGCAATATCCATTAAAGCTGAAACAGTAGACCGAACCGACTCGAGTCCAAATAATTCTAAAAGAAATGTATTGAATAAAAGAAACGAAGACAAAGTATGCCAATGTACGATCGCCGAAGCGATTTTCGATTCTTCATTTAAGGGTTTATTCTTCTTTTCACAAGACGAATGTGGTAGCACGACCATTGCAGGAATGTTCAGCCGTGGATTTGAGACTTTAAATACCAAAGATATTATATTTGAAATCGTTGATAATAGCAATCGCACACTTCATGATCTCACGGTGTTGGCTTGGTATCTGTAAACTTAAACGATAAACTTTAATTCAATCCGTCGAATTAAATACAAGACAATATCACAATCACGCCTATATGAAGACACGACAAAAGGTAATAGTAAATGAATTTAACGATTCCTTTATTGAACTCTTGGTTTATCCTAAAACCTCAACTTGAGTTACTTTTCAACTCAAGAGAAAATACAAGATATTTATATAAAATGAAATAATATAAAATCAACTATAACAAATATAATAAAAAGAATAAATAATACAACTATAATAAATATAATAGTAAATATAATAACTATAGTTCATTTATCTAATTTGTCTACTTGATCAACTTCGTCAACTATGTCGATCATTTAGATCACATGATCTATTTTGGCACAGTTACGGTTCACGGCTTCAACGGATAGATTGAATGTTCAATTTTGTGATGATGGTAGTACCAAGCCCTTTACACACACATTTCCCGCAATCAATTTGGATTGTAATAAAGATGGTATCTTTATCCCGGAAGCCGGTAAATATAGCAAACGTGCCGCCAATAAACCACCTGCGACAGCAATTAAAAATGGTAAAAACAGAAATGACAAGCCATTGGATAAAGCGCAAATTAACAAACTTTATAAATAAAGGTTCTTCCACCACATGATCAAAAGGATAAATTTATTAATTTCAAATCTATTTATAAATGATTTAATGGTTAAATTTATTTTAGTTATTTTTTTTTTTTTTTTTTTTTTGTATTCTACACCTTAAAATTTCTTTTATTTTAGTAGTTTAGAATCAATAAATCGAATAATATCAGATCTTAACAAAAGAAAAGGTTATAAATAAGTTCATGAGAATGAAAGAAAAAGCGATGAATTTGTATTAGGTCAAAAAAAAAAAGTAAATAAAAAAACATCCTTTACGTTCTGTTCATTGTGTTCATTGAAGTTCACAGCTTTTTTTTTTTAAAAAAAAAATTTGAATATTTTATTAATCCCTTTTACTCTAAAATTAATTGTTTACACTTCATTTAAAAGGATTTAATTCAATCATAACTTAAAAAATCTTAAAGCTATTTATTGCATTTTTTTTTTTAAAATATTTTTTCAAAACGTTTAAAATTTTTATGCACAAATAGGGAGAGCTCATTGTGTGAAAAAGTTATCACTTTTTTATACAGACTAAAGCTAAAAATATCTTGTAAAATAAATGCTACAGAATAGAGCTGATTCAATAAATATAAATTAATTGATGATTGGTCTCAGCCGTCAAATGAGTGTTTGAAATTAACAAATGTGAAAAATATATAAAGCATCTTTTAACCGGAAATAAATTTGCTTCAATTAAATAATCTATTTAGTTTGGAAAAAATTAAAGTCCCATTCGGTTAATAATTTGAAACATTTATTTTAATTGAGAATTTCGCAAGCAATTAAAAAAAAAAATTGAAGTGGATAACCAAAAATGTGAAGTTGGTCACATTATAATTGAGAATATTTTCAAATTTACTAAATCCTTCCAAGGTAAAAAAGAAACAATAAAGGTTATAGGAGCAACTAAGCGCAAATTTTTAGTATTTTATTTATAATAAATCAGAAAAGCGCGGAGATGCAATATTAAAACAATCGATTAATAGCAACATTTTCGATTTTCTGAAGACAGATCCGTGCTAATAAATGAACTTTATCAAAGTATAAAAATGCTGCAACAAAACGTATTTACGCAATGTATTTGACAATGGATTATTATTTTTCATCCTCGAACAATTCACTAGGAATTTCTATTATTTTCATGAGATTTATTATCTTTAAATCTATAAACAATCATAGCGATAGACGATGTGTTAATAAAGTTATATCATGGTAATTTTAACTGTTTAAATAAGTTAGTTCAACTCCTATATAATCAGCATCACAGTTAATAATACAAATCCTTGAAGTTTTGAAAAGAAGAACTGGTTTTCGTTATATGACCTGTTAAGTTGGGTATACTGTCGTCAGCGTACACAATATGTATATTATGCTTTTATTGATAATACATACACGACAACAACGGGACACGAACGAGATAATAATTATAAAATTACAAAAATATTTTTTATTTTTAAATGACTGACATCTTGGAAAATTTACGAAACTTTGATTATTTGATTATTTTAGTCTTCGATTATTCACAATCAAATAATAAATCTTTGAATAAAAAAAAAAGTTTCATTTAAAATAAGGTTTTTATAGAATATTTTTTCAAAATGCCGCTTGTCAGAAAAAGGGAAATCTAAACTTTTAATTAAAAAAATTTTTTTTTATAAACTTAAGATTTATTCTTATATCTCAATTTTAATCATTCATTTGGGTGCGATTTTAATTCTGACCGGAATTACATAATTTCATTAAAACTTCACACTATCGGTATCATTTGTTTTTTTTTTTTTTGATTTTTATTGATGTATAAACATAAATTGCAAAAATAAACTTTATAATTATTATATCTGTTAAAACGGTATTATTATAACTGGTTCCTTCGGTCTAGCCGAACTGTGAGAATGATATCAGAATGGTTTTGTTCACAAGAGGTAAATAATAATTTCAGTCATATTATCAAAAAGAAATTCAAGGATAAAAATAGAGTTCTGTGACGTTTCACAATAGAATTAATTTATGAATTTTTTTTATTTTATTTTTTTTTTTTATTCAACATTTTCTAAACTGACATATTTGATTGATTCCTTTCTAAACTTATATTTATTCCACGCTTTAATCAAGTATAATTATACTAAGTTGTAAATGTTTATCTAAACAACATTATTCCTTAGGCCAACTATATTTCTGTATTATCCGATATTGTTTTGGCATAATTTTGTCTTATTCCGTCGCACAAAATAATTTATTTTAAAAATTGCATTTGCCCTTAATTGATAGCTTAAAATCGAGGTTCATATACATTTAGTTCCGAGGAAAACCTAAGGTCAAAATCCTCTAAAACAAAGGACTTTAAATCATTATCTTTCAAATTCATGTAAAAAAAAAAAAATATTACTTGCATTCTATTATTTTTTTTTCATTTATTGAATCAGTTTAGACTTTTATTTTTATCATTTATTTTACACACGTTCTTCCTTTTGTTAAAAAGACGCGAAATTTAAACTTGACAAAAAAATTTAGTACTTGTCGTACAAATAGTTCTGAATCAAGCTGATAACATAGATAGTAGAGAAACAAGAAATAACTATTACGGCACGATTTTCTAATAAAATAGATTCGAAATTATGGATGCACTATAGATATAATAAATTAAGATCTAATAATGAATTTTAATTTAGAATTCCTTAAATAAGCGTATAACTTGCTTGGGGTCCGGTTCATTTCACCGACAAACGTTTCACCGCCAGTATCATTTCATCGACAAGATCATTTCGTCGACAGTTTATTTATTTATTTTTTTTTATTAAATTTTACATTATAAATGAATCATTAATATAAGAATAAAATAAAATAAAACTTCACATTTTAAAAGTTTATAATAAAAAAAAAAGAATTTTCTAATTAAACGGTCACATGTTATTTATAGTCATTTTACATATTTTATCAATGTTACATATTAATTTAGATGGGCAATTAATAAATAAATAAAA
>CAJVPQ010001706.1:0-16768 GCA_910591825.1 Funneliformis caledonium
AATACAGAGATATTTATACATGTTGAATAAATAATAAAATAAACTAAACTAAATATATTGAAGGAAATAAAGTTGCCGTGTCAATAAAATTGCCAGATCTGCAGGCAACTAAATGGACATCTATAATTTACATGATTATCAAAGGCAATAAAATTGATATCTAATGATTTACATAATTGATCGATGGCAATAAAATGGACAAATTGATCTTCATAATAGATCTACATGGCAATAAAATGGACTTAATATTTTACCAATTAAATCTATCTAAAATTTTACCTATCACAGCGGAAGGAGGATTTAGTAAAGCATATAGAGTAACTAGATTAAATCCTGATAATAATCAGTATGAAATAGTTGCAATAAAAAAATTACACCTTCTTTACATTATGGTGATATAATTCTAAATGAAGTAGCTATTAAATTATTTTTCAAATATTACTTAATATAATAAATTATATTTATAATTTTTAGCTGAAATCATTATATAAATGTTATAATGAGACTTGTATTATTAAATATTATAGTATTACGCAAGATCCTATAAAAAAAGAATATTTATTAATTCTGGAGAATGCTTATAGTAGAGATTTGTTGAGTTATATTTAAAAGAATTTTGATAAAATGATTTGGAAGAAAAAATTAAATATTTTGTAAAAAATTTCATTTAGGTATTTATAATTTTGATTTTATTGATTTATTAAATTTTAATTATTAAAAAATTTTCATTTTTTTTGATCTTTAGACTTTATACAATTCATAATAATGATTTTATTCATTGAGATCTTTATAATAGAAATATTTTAGTAACTCATTATAAAGAATAAGAATATTGGTATATTGCAGATTTTGGTTTATCACAATCTGCAGATGATTCACAAATTAGTGATAAAATATATGGTGTTATACCATAAATTGTGCCTGAAATATTTAATGGTGCAAATTTTTCAAAGGAATCTGATATTTATAGTTTGGGTATAATCATATGGGAATTAACCTCAGGTTGTAGACTTTTTGCCAATTTTGAGTATGATGTCGATCTTATATTTGCAATATTTTAATCCTTTAAATAGACCTTCTATAACAGAAATTTTTGAAATAATTACTCAATGATATATTGGAGAAGAAAGCGCTAAAAAATTTGAATAATCTGAAAAAAAAGATTGCAATTAATAGAATTTGATTTATTGCCAGAATTATCTGACCATATCTCTAATATAAATTAAGGTATGAATGTTAAGTTTATAATTGTAATAAAAAAATATAATATTTATTTTTAAACAAATAATTTATAAAATAATAATTAAATTTAAATCTTCTTTAGAATATATGTCAAGAGAATATGAAATTGTTATAAATAGGTATAAATTATATCATATGTAATTTAATTATTGATAAATTCTTAAATATTTTATAATTACATTTAGGTTTACTTTATTGGATCCAGCATTAAATTCTGAATTTAATAATAAATTACATATAAAACTAATTTTCAAAAGTAAAGCATTAAGTTCTTTGATTTAAAAAACTTTATACATAAAATTGATTTTTAAAACTAATAGGTATTAATATAATAATTAATATACTATAAAATTAAATTTATTTATTATTAATTATTTTATAATTTCAATTATTTAGATTATCATTATTAAATTCAAATTCTGCTATTCAAATTTCTTCAAATTCTCAGTATTCAAAAGGAAATAATATTAAAAAAATTCACCCATTTAATATTAATGAATTAAATATTAATATTCAAAATAATAATAATAAGTTAATATTATATATTTCTTTTTATTAATTTAAATTAATTAACGATAATTTAGCTTTAGAATTCATTAATCCAACATCACAACTTAAATCTAGTTCTATACCAATTTTATTTATTTCTTTTGATATAAATGCAAATATATGCAATTATTGTAGATTTAAATTTTCTATAACAACTTATAGTGATCAAAAATATTGTAAAAATTGTTTAATGAAATATATTAACCATTTAGCTAATAATAATAATTATCTAGATATATAAATTGGTATAAATAATACTCAATGCAAGAAACATAATCTAAAAAACTCAAATATTTGTATACAAAATATTCGTGAATGGTATAGAAATTGCTCTGAAATTCCATATTTTCATCAAATTGTTGTAGATAATCTATTTCTTCTTCATTATAGAAATTATCAAAAAATAATTAATGGAAATTGTAAATCATGAAAGAACATTTAATCAAACAATTTGCTAATACTTATCCAAATGGTAAAAAATTTTTAGCTTTAGATCAATGGTTTTATCATTTTTTTAAAAGATATAGATTTACTTTACAGCTTAAAACAAAGATGATCAAAAACTTCCTGCTCATCTTAATGATAAGCTTTTAGAATTTCAAGATTTATTATTGAAAAATAAAAAAAATTTGAATATGAACTTTTTGAAATTAAAAACATGAATGAGACTCCTGTTTTTTTAATATAGTTGAAAATTTAACTATTAAAGAACTTGATGCAAACTGTACAAATCTGAATAACTAGAAATGAAAAAATCAGTTTATTGTATTTTTACAGTTCTTGCAGATGGTACAAAATTACCACTAATTATTATCTTTAAAGGTAAAAAAATACCAAAAGATTTACCTTCTGAAATTATTATATTAATGTATCTAAAAGATGGATGAATGAATTCAGAATAAAAACTTGATTTAATAAAGCTTGAGGAAAAAAACTTAGAGAAAATGAATTAATAAAAAAAGAGTACTTCTTGTTATGGATAGTTTTGAAGGTTATAAAACAAGTGTTATTAAAAATATTGAATTAAATGAAAATACTGATTTAGTAATTATTCCTGATAGTCTTACTTCTGTTATTCAACTACTTGATGTTTGTTTTAATAAACTATTTAAAGATAAACTTCATGAGAAATGGAATGCTTAAATGAGTTCAGGTCAATTTACTTATACTAAAGGTATAAATTTAAAAAACCTAATTATAATATTATTTGTAAATGGATTCTTGAAGCTTAGGTAGAAATTCTGAAAGAAATGATTATAAAATTATTTAAAAGATGTGGTATTAGTAATGTAATGAATGGATTAAAAGATGATTTATTTAGACAAAATAAAACTGAAGAAAATAATGATGAAAGGGAAATATTAAATATAGATAGTGACTTAGATGAAAAATATTCAACTGATGAATCTGATAATTTAGATAAATAGATTTTTTTTAGAATGAAATAAAGAATAATTTTTTTAAAAAAAATACTATAATAAAATTTTATTTTGAATTTTAAATAAATTACACTTTTTATTTTAAATAACAGTGATACTTATTTTACTATTTTAGAACATTTTTACTCAAAATTAGGGTGATGCTTAAAATCAGGAGGATACGGTATCAGATGTAAAATGCTAGTTCAAATAATAAATTCATCTTTATTAAAAAAGGTGAGGTTCTAATATAAACTTAAACAAATTCTCTAACATTTCTAGTAGTTCAATAGATTGAATATAATAGGTGAGAAGAGAATAATATTCATTAAGAATTAGTGTAGATCTGTTGTAAAATTTAAACAAAGTAGATAGACGTATACCTTAAATATTAGAGAATTCATGCATTTAGCCTCTAGCTTAATTAGCTTGATAATCACAGAAAAAGTTAGTCAGGAATGTTTAGAAAGTTTACCTCATATCTATAATTATGCCATGCTTGATTGATTAAAATGTTAGCAATTTTTTCTTTCTAAAGATTGCATAAACTATGCAGAAGTATGCTTAAGTATCTATAACATTTACTATATAAAAATTAAACTAATAACTGTTTTAATAGATTTCTTTAGCTGATTAATACTAATTTTAAAAGTACAAGATGCAGTTAAATATGATCATAGTTGAACTAGTCAGATTTGCCAGATATTACGTAAACCTGAACAAATAGTATGGTTCTTTTTTTAATATATATATAAAATATATATATTAAAAACTATACATGCATAATATTCATAATAAATAGTCCATATTATACAAAATTTAATACCATACTATATCAGATTTGTGCGAATATTCTATGAAAGAATTCAGAGCTAAAGAAAACATAAATCAGCTTCACATTATAAGAAAATTTTAACTTAAATATATCAGTCTGACTGTTCCTTTATTCGTTATTAATCAGAGATTTTTATATAAGAAAGTGAATCTCTATATTTAAGATAATTACTTCTTTTAAACAACCTATAATTTTAGTATGATTAAAGGATTTATCTAAACATTTAGTGATTGAAAAGTTTAGAACTCTCTTGATATTTTTTAAATGGTCAACTAATGTAACGTCTCAATTAAGTATATCAGATAGTAGTTTAAGCTTTTTTTAATATAATCAATGTACATATTAAATGTATTTTTATTAACTGAAATGAAGTAAAACATCTGTATTTCTGTTTATGACAAATACAGTTAAAATATAAGTTGTTAATGTTCAAATAAATTGATTATCTTTAAACTTCTCATATTGAATTGTGAAATCTTTAAACATCATTAGATTATGAAATTAGGCTATAAAATTGGTCAAATTTTAAATGACAACAAGGAGTATTACCTTGAAAAACACTTTCATTTCTAAATATGCTATTTAGAAAACAAGCATTAGTGTTATTGGATTATTTAGAGAACATAAATTTTTAAAGACATAAATATAGTACTTTTTCAAAAGGACATTAAATTTTGTGAGAAATCATAAGCACAAATATAAATAAAATTTTTTGTTTGATATCATTAAACTGAAGGTGATAATATATACTTATATGAAGCTAATTTAAATTTGAATTTAATGTTAGTAAATAAGAAATAGCTGAACTATATTTGTTTTTTTTTATAAATATTCTAATCACTTAAACCTTTAACTAAAATTATTGCTGAATAAGCTTTCCTAGTCATCCTTTATTTCAAATTTGATGAAATGTACTTATAATGATAAAAAGTTTATAATTAATTAATTTAATAAAATGTAAAAATTTTTCAATAGGATAGGCATTGATCTTTATTAACTTTTATGCAAAAAGAATAAGTTCTTAAAATATTGAATTAATAATGATGTGATATAATTTATAGTTATCTATTATTTAATAATTATTTAGTAATCTATGTAAGTTTATTAGTAGGTTATTTTAAAAATGCTTGATAAAATATTCACATTATCAATGTCTAATTTGACGACTTCTATTAAAACCTTACAAGCAGAACATTCTGTTTCAACAGAGTCAGTTGATCTAAATCTATCAATTCATTTATTTTAATGAGAAGCATTTCATGATCTAAGCTAAAGATAGTCTAATAATTATTTTCAAATTTCAATTGAGTTACAAATTAATTGCGCTATAAGAAAATTTAATTGCACCACAAGTTGCAAATCAATTGTGCTATTTTTTTTAATTATAGTGACCATCTATAATCTAAGTCTTAAACCTAAGCTCTATTAAGATATACTAGCAATTTTGTGGTATCAGAAAAGAGTACATTCAAAGCTTATTGTATTCTCGCATATATTAGTTTAAATAAAATTTTGTTAAGAGCATCAATAGCGATAATTTAACCTTTTGTTTAAATCTATATCCTCAATTAGTTTAGTCTTTATCTGAATAATTTGTGATCTATCATTGGAGACATATTTTCAATTTTTTTTCTTTTAATTGATTTCATCTATAATCACTTTATAAAGAGAAATTATTTAAAGTAAAAATATGTGAAAATTTTCAACTGTTTCGATATTTTGAAGAAACAAAAATTGGAAAGGTTACTTGATATCTAAAGTGGTATTTAAAAGAGTGTTCACTCAAAAACTCAAACAAAAATCAATTCTCAAAAAAGAACCAACTGATCTTTTACAGAAATCCATTAATGTTTTTGGTTAGAAAAAAGCCAATAATATAAAGTTAGTTCAGAAATTTCTTAAGGATCTAAAAACATAATAGAATCTCTGCTAATAAAACTTAGAAATCTATATTTTCTAATTTTTATATTGTTTCCTACACTGATGTATAAATGCATAAGTAAGTCAAAATCATAAAATTTTTATTATTAAATATAAAAATAGCTATCGATTATTATATGAAATTAAATAATTCTAGTATCATTAGCTTTTATTATTAAAGTTATAATTATTGTTAAAAAGCTATCATTAGAATAAATATGTGTATATTATTTTAAAAGATAATAATATTATAAAGTAAGATTTTTTTTTTGACCATAAAGTTTACAAGTTAAAGAAATAATATATTTTGTATTTTAATAAAAGGATTTATTCAATTTGAATGTTTGAAAGTAGGACTATTAGTTAAATACTTTAAACAAAGTAATTTTATAAAAATGTTTTATATAAGCAAAAATACACCTTATTTAAATAAAATTCTATGCTTATTTTTTTATACTACTGAATCAAATTATAAATTTGTTTAAGATCAGTATATGTGATCTGTCAATATTTTCTCTAGCAAATATATTTTTTGACATTATAACTAGTTAATAGTTCCTATTAATTAATTTTTTTAGTTTTTCTCCTAATGACAAATGAATTTTATATTAAATATATCTGATCATAATATTTAGATAATAATAAATAGTATAAAAAGTAAAAATGTTAATTAATATATTTGTATTTTAATAGTTAAATTATAATAATTTCTTGCATTTTCAATAAGTTTTTATGAAGATATTTGGTAAATAAGGAATGGTCATAATAACTGAATTTTAATTATTCTTAAATATAATTTTTATTTTTCTTAAATAATAAAGAATTGATAAAGTTTATTTAATAAACTCTCAGAAATTTTTATATACATATTTATATGTTTCGAATAAATAATTTTGAATATCAAGAAAGTTGCAATATTTTATAATTATAATTATCTATCCTACCAACTTTACCTAATTTCTTAATGAAACTTTACTATACAGATACTTTAAAACTTACCAAATTTACTCGATACTTAACAAAAATTTATCCTAAATTTTAAATCATACTATCCTATCAACTTCTTAACACCTTGATATAATTTAGCAATTTTGCTATTTTATTTAACTAAAAATTATTTATTTTTTTCGTCTTGAATAATATAATGATCAATTTAACCTTTAGTTCAAAAGTTATTAATTAATTATATAAAAAAAATAGATTGGTTATTTGTATCGTAACGTCAAAATTATTTAAATTACAATAAACTTTTTAAATACAATTATATAGTCAGAAAAAAATATTAATTTAAAGAATTCATAGAAATACAATCAATTGTTTTCTTTAGATTTATCCTTATTATCACAAATTCTAATACTTTTGAAAATATTAATCTAATATAAGAAATAACATTTTAATTTTATATAAATCTAATAATTATCCTATTTTACATTCTATTAGTCACAAAATATTATGATGAAAAAATGTTTCTATAAAAATTTATAAAGAAATTTTTTATTGATTTGAGAATGAAAATAATTAATAATACTGCACTTCTTAAAATAAGATAGATAAAAATTTTACTAAAAATAAATGCATTTTAATATTATTACAAAAAATAAATCTATAATTCTATAACCATTTAAGTTATATTAATGAAAATTATCTTACTTGATTTCTGTTGAAATTATACTTATAATTAGAAAATAAAAGATAAATATTTATAACTTTATATCATTCAAGTTAGAAAAATATTTCTATAATTATAAACAAGTTTTTTTAAACATTAAAATTTTTTATGCAATTAGAATAAAGTGTTTGTTATTTCATTTGTTTATGTTATTCTGTTTATAATTATGTAAAAAATTTAGTAGAGAAATCAGATTCTGATTAATTTATAAAGCTATCTACTTAGAAAATAAAATTGACACATTTTTGTTAAAGTACAGATAATTTTGAAACATAATTTAAAAATACTTATTAATTCTTAATTATAAATAAATAATATCAGAGAAAAATTAATTAATTTCTAATTGATTGTCTTTGGAAAAAGGAAATAAAGTATAGCAAGAAACTAATAAATATTTTATTAAATTTTTTATTAATATTATGAATTTATAAAATAACAAATTTATTTATATATTTATATCTTATTAATTTAAATACACATTGATTTTTCAATTTACATTTTTTAGTAAATAAAAAATTAATAATGTTAGATATTATTTAACCATTTCATATAATCTTTAGATTAAGAAATTTTATAAAATTTATATTCATCCAAAATTTTCACACATCAAAATAATTATTAATGCATATTAATTTAAATAATTGTAAAGATATAATAAATAATTCTAAAGAAAAACCAAGAAATGAAGATATTATTTTGATGCAAATATAATTGATTTTAAAGTAAAATATGTTTAAAATCTTTAGAATTTCCAGTTTTACATTTAAGCGCTTTTTTATAACCCAATTTATATTTTAGTAGAAGTCAAAACCTTTCAATTTTAATGGGTTTTGATGGATGGTTTTCAACAATTTCTATTTCAATGCTCATTTTATCAACTTATTGAAAAATGCTTAATCAATAATAGGGATTAATCTGATATAATTTATTACTTAATTTTAAATTAAAAGTTTCTTTTATAATATTTTGAATTAATTTATATAAGATATATCTTATTTAAATAATATGATGCACATTTAGTAAAGGTGAATCTAATTCATAATTATTTAAAACCTTTATAGTATACTTTATCTTAATAAATTATAATTAGTCTAATTTATAATTTATATAAAATAAAATTTTTGTTAAAAATTGAAATTAATATTTTTTAAAGTTATAAAACATCAATAAGTCATTTTTATTAAATACAAATTATATAAAATGATTTTAATAACAAACTTTAAAATAATAAATTTCAAATATGAAGTAAGAAAATATAATAAAATGATGTTATAATTATAAAGAGATTTAATAACAGTTTAATAAATACAATTTTAAGAAAATAGTCTATATATGAATCAAAGTCAAAATATATTCTATTTACTTTCTTTTATAATATTTTATATTTATATGATAAAAAAAAATTTACATATTAAAATTGAATTTCATCAAGTTTATTATATCATTATTTCCCAATTTATTTAAACTTATAAAAGTATTCTTATCTTCTTTATTCATTAAATTTTCTTTTAAAAGATCTTTATTTAGATGTTAGAATCAGATTTAATATTTAGAACAGATAGCAAAGTGGGCTTTCTTATTTTATCATATAAATATTGATCATTTTGCCAATCATTTTTTGATATTATTACATAACATGAAAAGCTGATTTTTCAAGTTTTTTATATTAATTTAAAATATTGTATAGATTTATATACTTACAAACTCTGCCAATAAATTTTCTTTATAATTTTTAGTATCTTATTCAAATAAAATAAAATATATAAACATTAATTATTGCCAAATAACTTTTATATTTACTTTAATAATAAGAAAAATTTTAGCTAGATGCGAATTTTTCTTGTTAATATCTTATTTATTTGTAAGCAAAGATAGTTTGTGTGAGTTTGTACTCTCATATTGATAAGAAACGATGATTGCTAAAGTCATAAATATATTATTAAACAATTATATTATAATTTTAAGGAATGTTAAATTAACTACATTTTAAGTATAAAATTAATGTAAAAATAATAAATAAACAATTTTATTGAATGTGAAGTTAAGCGTGAAAATATCAAATACATTTATAATGTAAAAATACAAAAATAAAGAATTAAGTGAAAAAATAAATTTTTTTTAAAAAAAAAATGTGATAAAATGCTATATTAAAAGTGTGAAATAAAATATAAATAATAAATTAATAAAAAAATTATGATTTATCAAAATATTAATAAGTTAATTAATTAATTCCAAATTCTATTACCAATATAGCTTAAACAATTCTAATGTTTTTTCCAATTTTTCATCTATACTTTCTTTTATAAAAACCATTTCATTAATATTATTTTCCTATAGATCTTCCTGATTTTCTAAGTTTTTATTATTTTCTTTAACATCATTGTCAAATGCCTTATTCAATATATTCTGAAATACCTTGCAATGATACTACTATTATAAAGAAATTGATAGTAATGTGGACATCTTTAATTTGCTTAAATAAAGTATTCTATGTGATAGCTATGACTATATGATAAAATGCCACCTGGTACTTCTGATGACAGGGTACATGAATCCCAATCACAAAATCTATCTAATCTGAAATGAAAAGATGAATTCTAATCTTTTTTGATCTACTACTTTATCAAGTATTGGTAGATTAAACTGCTAATACTTCTTTACCTTTTTTTTATTGTATGTCATGATTATTCCAAATATAATAAAATAAATCCAGAAGAAAAATAACAGTTTTTTTTTAAAAATTCTAATTGCTTTACTGTATAAATAATATTATAATTATTGGAAAATACTTCAGAAAAAGAATTTTTGCTGCATGTTTGGTCAATAACTTTTGTCTGATGGATAATTTGCTGAGTAGTATTGAAACTATTTGTTTGATAATGTATAGAATTATGAAAATTTTTCACATAATAACAATAATCATTAAAAATATGCAAAGAAATTTTGAAAGTTTTTGCTAAAGGGTATTTAATAAGTTGCCAGTAAAAAATGTCACTAAGAAATGCCAGAGTAACTTATTGTAATTTTTACAGTATTATTGATAAAAGATTGTTTATATACATAATATTACTTTTTCATATACTTTCCAAAATCCACTACAAAAAATTATTGGATAAAAATCCAAAACCAATGGAATAATATTGTCCAAGAGATTAATAAATATGTATGCTTTAGGATCTTTATAATTATAAAAAAGATTTTGAACAGATTCTTTAACTAAAAACCAGCTATTAAAGAAAGTTCTAAAAGAAAATTAATTCAATATGGTTTAGGTTTTTTAGCAAGAATTTTGCAAGATCCAAATATTGAATGATATATTTTTCAAAAAAGTTATAATTATAAGAAACACTATCTTTCAACTATTTAATAATACATGCAAAGAACCAATAATATATTAGATTGTTCTTCATTAATCATATGGTATACAATAGCATGATGGATATTTCTCTAATCAAGATAATCCATAGGAACAACCAAAATATATTTTTTAGATATGTATGTATTTTTGGAATATTAATAACTATTTGTATCACTGAAAAATAATCTTTTGTTGAATGCAAGTTTTTCCTTTATAAGACCAATCAACTTGTTATTATGCATGCTTTAATCATCTTTTTGCTTAACAATTTTTATATTATAACAATGCATAAGCAACTATTCAGTATAACTTTTATGAGTTTCAGAGAGTTTAAATAAATCTGCAAAAGATTTTTTTCTAATTCTGGTAAGTTATACTTAAATTTTTCATATAACATGAATCAAGTTGAATGATTATACTACTAAAATCAACGCCTTTTAGATTTAAATTATGTGTTAATCATTAGTATTGTTAAATGGAATAACAGGAACTTGAGTAGATACTTTCATAAATATTGTAATAAAATGAAAAATATTACTTATAGCAGTAGTGTTTAATTATCGTATAGTATGAATGTTATAATAATCATCAATATTTAAAATAATTAAAAATTTTTCTAATATAGGAGTTTATGAAAAAAACATTGTTAAAAAATTAAAAAAAAGATATATAAAATAAAAGTTGGTTTATATAAAGATAAAAAATACATCTAGGAATATTACAGAGATAATAAAAATAATAAAAATATTACATATTCAATGATATAATCTTCAATAATTTGTTGATGTAATTTTGCTAGTTGATGCTTTTGTTTTTGAACAGTTTCTCTTCTGATTCTGAATCTAGTATTTGTTAATATTTCAATTGCTAATATAGAAGCTTCTAATACACTTAATAAAAATCCTACATCTGTTTTTACACTATTAGTAAATTTATTATTAAGACCAGTCAAGAAATAGTATATTAAAATAAGTTTTTTTTTATTTTACTGATTTGTTATAAAATTTTTCTTCTGAGAATTCTTGCTAGCAACTAGTTTATCAAAAATCCTTGTAATTTTAATTCCTTCCTTTTTAGCATTTTTTTAAATTCATCAAGATTATAAATTAGTTTTCTTTATCTTTACGCTATTTTTTATACAAAATTTTAGATATTAAATAAATTTTCATTGAAAGATATAGAAGCTAAAATAAAAAGATTTTTTTCATTAAATGCAAAATATAAAGCAGTAGTTTTTAAAAATCATAAATAAAAATTATAAAAAATTAAAAATTTTTATTATATACTTAATTTAACTCGATTAAGTTCTTCATAAACTTCATAAAATGCAGTTTCTAATTTTCTAAACTCTTTGAATGAATATAATAGATTATTGCGAAAAGTATAATAATGATTAATATTTATAATTGAAGCTTTTTGTTTTGGTATCAGTAGCTAGTAATTAGAAGATAATTAGTTTTTTGTTAAAATTTATTGCAGTAAGACATGAGTTGCAAATATATGAATCAGAAGAAAGATTCAAAATAGGTTGAAGTCATTGTGGAATTTTTACAAAAACATTTTTTCATGGTTGTCCCTTTTTATTATTTTTTATATTTTTATTATGTTTTAGATGAGCATATTGTTGCTTTTTTGCTGCACTTTCTAGTCAATAATTTTTATTCACTATTAGCTTATTATTGTAATGATGACATAATTCTTTTTCAACTAAATTTATATCAAGATTTGTTTCTAAAATTTTCACACTTTTTGTAATAAGAGTTATACCATTTTTACTATCATTATAAATGTCTTTTCGTAATAAAAATTTATTAGTTTTTTACATCTATAATATATTTCTAAATATTAGACAATTGATATATTATATTTATATAAATAAATACATAAATTTTAATATTCTATACCTTTAGATTATTTTCTTAATAATGAATTATTTTGAGCGAATAATTTCTTTAAGTGATAAATAAAATAATATTAATATTATTATATTTTACATTTTTTGAGAAGTTTAGTATACTATAAATTTTAAATTATTTGTTTAATGCTCAAATTATTTTCGAGATAATATAAAAAGATCTAAGAAACCAAATAATATATTTGTTTTTGTTATTAAATTATTTTTAGCACTATTAAATTAAAATAGTAATTTTATCACATATTTAATCTTTATATAATATTTCTAATATATCTAATAACAATGCATATTTCTATATTAAGTAATTATATAATTAAAAATTATGTGAAATAACAATGCTTAATTTGGATTTCCATTCTAATTTTAGTAGTTATTATCATATTTTCTTAAAAATTTATTTTTATGAAAAGCAATATAAATGATCAGCATAGTGATCAATATTGTGATAAAATAGAAAGCTCGCTTTGCTAGTTTTAGCTAGAATTATAATTATGTAATATAAATTTCCTTTTTTAAAATTTTTTTATGATATTTAAATGAATCAGAATTCTCTATAAAGTTACTCTATTAGAGCTAAAATTAACCATTTATTTAATATCAAATAATAATTTTAGTTAGTATTATAAATCTGATCTGAATTATCATTTGATCATATAACTATTCAATATATAAAATTATGATTAATATAAGTGAATCAATTAAATTAAATTCAGATGTAATATATAGTATTTTATTATAGAAATTCATTATATCTAGTATAATTAATTATAAAAAATTTATTCTGAAGATTTTAGTTTAATATAATAAGTTTCAATACAAACAGGTTCAGTATAACTAGTGATAACTATATGGTAATAATCAAAGATAATTATTAGTAATGCTGGTAGTAGGTATCTGATTAACATACAAAAACTATAATATTTAGAATTAAAAATATTTGCATTTATATCTATAAAAATAAAAATAAACTTATTTTGAGAAAGAAATAAATATTTGAAAAATTAAGTTATGAACATAATAAATTATATTATCTATAACATGATTTTAATATCAAATTTCTCTCATATAATAAACTACATAAGATTAAATTATACTTTTCTTAATAAGACGAAGGTGTCTTAAACATTATATTTTTAAATGAATTTTGATTTTGTAAAATTTATGAATTATAAAATATTTTTAAGGCAGTTAACTAATTTTTATTATATAATGTTAAAAATTTAAAAGCTTTGTATTTTTTATTATTTGTTATTATTATGTATAATAAATTATAATACTTATTCTCCTTCTTAAATTTATTGAATGATATCCTATGTAATGTTTATATAAACTAGATTTTTTATGAGAGTTATCAATCTAACATAAAAATTGGTTAATATAATTTTAATAGTCTAATGATACAAAAAGTATCATATTTCATAGTTTTGTAATACTGTAAAAATGTAAAAATTAGATTTCTTATACTTTTTTAATACTAGTTAAACAAATTATTATATGATCATTTTATATATTAGTAAATATTAGATAATAATAAAAATCCTTTTTTTTATCTATTATTTATAATTTCCTATAAACTGTTCATTTTTTGAAGCTCAAATTTGACTGCGTAATTTCTTTTTCATTTTTGTAAATTTTCAAAATTTTTTCAATACATCTTTAATAATCTTTTTAAATATTGGTCACAGTAATATATATTCAATTAAAATTGTATAAAACTTTTATTATCAATAAAAAAAAATATTTTAAATTTAACTTTAATAGTATAAATATTTTAAACAATTGAGTTTTAATTCAATAATGTTATACTGCAACTAGAGCACTAAGTTTGAGATTGAGGTAGATTTGTTGAGATAAAGAATTATTTTGTCTATAAAGATACTGCTATACTATTATATCTGAAATTGATTTTTTCTGAAATTAGAATTTAGATCAGATATGTTTGAAATTGAATCTTAGATAGAATCTAAATTTTAGATAAAATTATGTATTTATAAATTAAAATTAAAAAATATGAAAAATCTATTATTTACAAAAATAAGCAATTTATTTTAACTAATATAATTTTTATCTTTTTTTTTAACTGTTTATTTTTATTTAATTTTCTTGGCTGCTTTAAATGAAATTTTTATATATAATGAAAAAATAATTAAAGTTTAAAAATACAGTCTATAATATATAAATGTTTGAATTAATCAATTAATATTTGAAGAAACTAATTCATTATCTACAAAAAATAATAATTTTTATAATTTGTATAAAAAAAATATAACAATAAAGTTAAAAATAAAAAAAATAAAAAATGGAAAAAAAATAACTTACTTATTTAAATGATATAGCATTCAATGCGATTGTAAAAATTGAATAAAAATAAAATCGAGAAATATAATAAAAGAAATACATTCAATCGATTTAACAATAAAAAATTATAAAATAAAAATAACTTTACGTTATTTAAAAATAGAAAGAAAATAAAAACCTACATTACGCAGCAGCCTAAATGCAATAAAATTCCTAAAAAAATAGAAGAAATAAAATGATAAAGATAAAAATAAAAAAAATAATAAAAAATTCTGAAATTTAAATGCAAATAATAAATGCAGTAAAATTAAATGTTAATTTAAATATTATAATTCAGTTAAAAAACAATTTTTATTAGTATATAAAGGAAGTTTATTTATGAAATTATAAAAAAAAATTGGCATATTATGATTAGTTAAAATGGTTTTTATAAGTTGATCTTTGAGTATCTGAAAAATTTGACACTTAATTCAGTTACAACACCATACTGAAATTGATTTTCGTCTGAAGTTAAAATTCAGACTATCTTTGAGTATCTGAAATTGAGATTCAAAGATCAGATAACTGAAATTGGAATTCCAATTTCAGATATCCTTTTTTATTATCTGAATTCCAATTTTAGTCATAATCTTATTGGTCAATTTTTGTGTAACTCTTTAATTTCAGTTAAATTCTAATTTCAGACATGAGAGCTATCTGAAATTAGTTATTTGAAATTGGGATACTGTATCTGAAATTAAACTTCAGATAGAATCTGAGTTTTAAACATGAGACTGTTTGAAATTAGGATATCTGAAATTGAACTTTAGATAAAATCTGAATTTCAGACACAAGGCGTCTGAAATTGAAATATCTGAAATTGAACTTCAGACAGAATTTGAATTTCAGACATGAGGCTGTTTGAAATTAGGATATTTGAAATTGAACTTCAGATAAAATCTGAATTTTAGACATAAGACCATCTGAAATTGAGATATCTGAAATTAAACTTCAGATAGAATCTGAGTTTCAGACACAAGGCCGTCTGAAATTGAACTTCAGATAAAATCTCAATTTCAGATACAAGACTGTCTGAAATTGAGATATCTGAAATTGAACTTCAGATAAAACTGAATTTTATATACAAGACTATCTGAAATTAGGATATCTAATCTGAATTTTATACAAATTATATATTTATAAATTAAAATTAAAGTCATATGAAGTATCTGTAATCTACATGTAATGTACAGTGGGGTATCAAAAGTCATCGGTGTTAAGCCTAAACACTATGTTGTTAGGATAACAAAGCTTATTTGCTAACAGGAAGTTTAAGTTGTAAACTATGAAAGAAATAAACATGAATTTATTTTAGTTGAAGGGTCAGGTCATTTTTATTGATGATTTATGTTTTAAGGAAATAAATATTGGCAAAGATATAGTTTTTTAGGTTGTTAAGGTTATACTTTATTAATTGTACGATAGAAACTTGTTAGTTTGTCAAGGTAACAATACAGGATATTTATATAA
Source organism: Funneliformis caledonium (assembly GCA_910591825.1). Classification (NCBI taxonomy): domain Eukaryota; kingdom Fungi; phylum Glomeromycota; class Glomeromycetes; order Glomerales; family Glomeraceae; genus Funneliformis; species Funneliformis caledonium. The sequence continues at coordinate 16,714 of CAJVPQ010001706.1, forward strand.
AATACAATTATAAGATAGAGATAATAAATATAATAATGAAATTAAATATAACTAT
>CAJVPQ010001707.1:0-16765 GCA_910591825.1 Funneliformis caledonium
ATTTTAGTTAGTTGGTTATGTATTTTTTAAATAAAAAAAAAATTTTTGAATTTACTTACTTGTAGCCGGAGTTAGAGGCGGTCGGATACTTATGACCGCTACTGTATATTAACACTAAATTATTTTGTCATTTTAGAAATAACTTCTTGATGATTTGGAAAATTACAATTTTTAAAGCGAGATTATGAAAAAAATCTAGATATTAGTGATAAAGAAACAACAAAGCATAATTCATGTATTAGTTATTGTTTACTATAGGCATTCAGAATTTGTACAGAAAAACATAAATATGTATCTCAAGAATATATAAAATTATTTACCTTTTTTAGACATCTTAAAAATCAGCTTTTTATTGACTTGTTTGGAGACCTTAATAAGTATCAAAATCATCTATTATACTTTCTTACTCATCAAGCTTGTAAGGTTTATTTGAATGTTCAATTTAATGTTAATTTACTTGAATTAGATGAAAATAGTACTATATTAGTGGTTGATTATAAAATGAAAATACTTCCTAAAAGTTTTAAAGAAACAAAAGCAGAATTTTTTGAAAAAAAAGGTTGAACCTTATATTTAATTCTTATATATACTAAAAAATTAGGATCTCAAAAGCTTAATATTTATGCATATAATTATTGATCAATGGATGTGCGTCAAGATTTATAGTTTACAGCTTTATCACTTCATGCTGTGATTGAATCATTAGAGAATAAGCCAAAATAGATCACAATTATCTCAGATAATGATCCACACTATCATAATGCTGATTTAATAATAATATTAAGACATTAGTTAGAATAGTATCAAATAAATATAAAAAAGTGGATATGTTTAGAGGTAGGAAAAGCAAAAACAACTAGTTATAGTCATCATGCTCAAGTATTAAGAAAAAATTTTTATCTATATTATGAGCATTTAATAATTTTTTCAAATTTTCAATAGATTACTCATGCTATTAAGCATCAAGTACATCTTAAATTAGATATAATGGAAAGTGTTAATATTAAGACAGCAATTAGAGAAATTTAAGAAACATTTATTGTACATTTAGAATCAAATTGGACAAGAGGTAAATTTAAAATCAAAAAAAAATAAAATAAATTCTAATATTGACCTATTTTATTTGTTTAGACTAAAATAAAAAAGCAAAAAATACATTTTCTAATAATTCTAATTTATTTGAATAAATCTGGTTAGAAGATAGACTAATGAAAGGATATATTTTTGATTGAGAAATTCCTAATATTGGAAAGTGGACACAATTTTCATCAGCATAATTAGCTAATTTGCAAAAAAAATAAAATTGAAATTTCAAAGCCTATAGTATCAGCTCATACAGTTTTAAAAAATCAATGGATTATTTTTATGCCAAATACATCAGATAATAAAATAAATTATACCTTTAGTTTGTTTTATATTTATCTAATCACCACTTTCTTTCAATTTAAATATTGATCTCAAAAGATTGACAAAAGATTAATTATTATTAGAAGTGACAAAATGAAAAATAAATGTTGTCAAAACTGCTAAAATAGATAAGTTGATTAGAGAATTAGAACTTACTATAACTAACAATATAGAAATAATACAAGGTAAAGAAAAGTTTATAAAAAATTCAAAAAAGGCATCTAATCTTAATTTTTTATTTTATTCAAAGATACTTCTGATATCTCTGAAGAAAAAGAAAATATTATATGATAAATAAATTTGTTTTGAAAATATATAATAATTTTATATAATAAACTCACATTTTAATAGTAATTCTTTCTAAGATTTTCCTTTAGAGTCTAGATGAGCATTAAAAAGCAAGCAAAAATATGACAAGAGAGGAGGAAGAAAGCATATATCTAAAAGAGTATGAAAAATTTTAGAAGAATATTTTTTAGAAGAAGCTTAAAAGGTTTTTTCATTGAAACAGAATGATTTTTCAGAACTCTTTTAGAACTGAAAAATTGTTTTTTTTAATAAAACTTTTAGATTTAGATCAGATCAGATTTGGATTTAAACTAACTTATCAGATTCAGTTTTGAGATTTGATTTATCATATTTAGATCAGATCTAAATTTCAATAGATCTATTAAATTTAGATCAAATTCAGATTCTAAAAAATGAAAATCAGATTAGATCATATTTGAATAAAATTTGATCTGATCTATTTTTTGAAACACTAATTAGAAGATTATCTTCAAAAACCTATAATTCTATTTAAGACAAATCTATTATAATAGTAAAAGATAATTATATTTTATTAATTATTAATTTAAGAAAGATTTATTAATTTATATTATATATATATAGACATATAAAGAAACTTATTCATAACTTGTATTTATAACACAGAATTTTTTATTTATATTAGGTAAATAAAATATTTTTTTAAAAGTATATCTGTTAAAAGAATATTTTTAAATAGTATTGATTTAATTATAAAGAAAAAATCTAATTTAAATCAAGAAAGTATTAGGCATGTATTTGTTTTAAAAATTGAATAAAAATTTTAAGATTATAATAATTTATACTTTTTTTTTACTATTTTGTTATAGTAATCTTTTAATAATTTTTTATTAATATATTAAATAAAAGAATGATAAAAAAATAGTGAAAGAAATATAAATACAATTTTTTTATAATAAAATAATTATAATAGTTGATTAAGTGAATTAATAATTGTTTATTATATTATTATTTATATTAAATATTTTTAACAAGTAAATAGAAAAAAATTTCTGTTTTTAGATCAAATCAGGTCAAGCCAGGTAAATCTGACTTGATAGGTCAATCAATAAAATTGTATATATAACTAATATATTAAAATTTATTATTTAAATGATATTTAGACTATGCAAACTTGATTTTATAGTTTATATAGCATAAATTTTTTAAATTAGCATAGCAATCCAACTTTTAATTTTTTTTAAAAAATTTTATATATAAAATTTATATGAAATTTTTTTAATTTTTAAAAAATTTTATCTGGTATATTAATATATATATAAATTTTTTATTTAAATTTAACAAAAACAGCTTTATATAAACCATAATTACTAGTTTTGCATTGTCTTATTTAAAAAAATATAAAAACAATTAAAAAATTAAGAAATAAAAAACCAAAAAAAAATATAATATATTATTTTTTTAAATAATTTAATCAAATTAAGTTAAATTAAATTAGATCAGATCAGATTAGGTTAAATGAAAATTTAAATCAGATTAGATTTTTATTTGACTTGACCTGATCCTCTCAGTTTAAGTAACTTGATTAACCTAACCTGAACCGATCTGTTTAAAGCTCTAGTATAGCATAATTATTAATAATTTTAACATATATTTAACCAGTAACTGAATATTTTAATAGAACAATTAATTAAGTTCATATTAAGAAAAGTATTCTAAAATATTCTACTGAAATTATCTTTTATAATATCTGCAATGCAATCAGAATGTAATTCTTTTTCAGATTCATATCATACTTTTACTTAATGATCTTATTGAAATTGTATAAAAATATTTTTATCAGAAAAAAATATTTTTTTTTATTGTTTTACTATTTAATTTTTATATATACAAGTTTATTTAAGATGAGCTTGATAATATACTTATGTTATAGCAGATTTACAATGAGAAATACAAGTAAAAAGTCTAACTTTCTTGAGATTTTAACATATAATAAAAGCAGAAATATGCTGTTTTGTATAAACTATCCAAATAGTTAAAAGCTTTTTTTGAGCAAAATTAATGAGTTTTACCATCTTTTTGAACAAAAACTTGAAGTTTTTGTTGAACTGATATACTTAGAAATGGTAGGTGATCAGTTTGCTATTTTGGTATTAAAGAATTAGTTTTGCAAAAGACATTTAAAATACTATAAACAGTTATTTCATTCTAACTGTTTAGTTATGATATATAACCTGACTGTTCACATTTTAGAAGTAAGTGTTTTTATATTTAGCATAATCTTACTTAAAAGAGAAAAGATTTGAGGGTTTATCATTTAAGTAAAAAATGACACGTTTTTAGGGCGTCCTAAAAATGTACCCTGGGTTCATGCTATTATCCTAGCCCTATCACGTGATAATACTTTAAAATAATTTATTTATACATGAGGTTTAGGATAATAACCTAAATGCCTAATTTTGACAAATCAAAATGTCCTCATAATTTCTGTAATAAATAAATAAATAATGATTAGAAATATGAGATTCTACCTAGTAATAATAAAATATTATTGATTTGTTATGAAAAAATATTTAACGTTTAGGAATAACATACTAGGAATTATATATTTAAAGGAAACTTTTCTATTTAGAAGATCATATAGAAAATTATACTTGGATAATCGTTTGCAGTAATCAGGAGTTTTTAAAAAACAGGATTATAATTTGGAAATAATTCTTTTGAAGATCTTTACATTGGAAAATTATGTTCAAAATATTTAAAATAAAGGAGCAAAGTTTAGGGATGTTAATGGTCACGGTAATTAACTAGCTAACAATTAACTGGTTAACTAAATTTTAAAATAAATAATTGGTTAATTGTTATTAAATAATGTAATTTCAGTAATGTATTGTTTTCATTTAATTATATAAATTTTGAAAAAAAAAAAATATTAAAGTCGCAACGCTACAATGCTGCGCCATTAAATATATTAATGAAAAGGAATAAGTAAATCAAAACAAAAAAAAAAATATTTTAAAAAGATAACTTAAAAAATACCATGCTAGAATTGTTAAGCAAAAGAATTAAAATTATAATATTTGGCTATATAAAAATTTTCTAATAAACAAAAAACGTTAAATTTCAATCATGCGATCATTAAGCTAGTTAATTAGAAATCAACTTAACTTAGCCCTTTTGGTCCTCTTTAAACAACAAATCGTTAATACGATAATGAAATGAAGATTTAGTATGATCGACTCATTAAATTCTTGGATCGATTTCTCTAACTTCTGACATATATCGATAATTACGATTACGCTAAATTACATTAATTCAATTGATTCAACGATTATTAATAAATATACTTTCTTAGTCAAAGATTTTTATTAAAGTAAATAAACTTACCATGCAAGCTCGCCTAATATTCCACCACTTATTCTCACATTGATCAGGACTATAGTAAATGTTTGCACCAAAGAACACTACTTCTGATGCATGCTCCCAGAGCTCTTTTTTAATGGTAATGTCACCAATACCGCCACGATTTTCTACTAATACTTTTAGTACTTCTTTATTTTCTTTCAAAAAAGAAAGTAACAATATAATGCTATTATCATTCCATTTAATTCTTGGTTCAAAAGTTACGTAAAAGAGAGGTTTCTGAATAGACGGGAAAGAAGTCATTGTTTGCGTAAATATATTGCCTTGTAGTTGATACTAATTGACATATTAGATGTGCTATTAAAAGCTTCAAGTGTGGCAATGGGAGTATTAGTTATTGAATATCGTGGATTATTTAGAATTTGCATTTATAAGTTGAGCTTGGGTTGATTGTTAAGAAGTTTTTGCAAGTGTTTATATAAATAGGATTTGTCCGTTTTTTTTTCCATAGCATTTTTATTTGATAGTGCCGTGGAACTCGAATAATCGAATTAATGATCCATACAAAATTTTATATTTTTTCGATCATTATGTAAATTAGTTTTTATTATAACACCGCCTAAATATATATATATATATCTTTTTTCATTTAAACTAAATTTTCAGCCTCATGTTTCTTTTTCGAGAATTTAATCGGTTTATTTCTTTTCATCAGATTTCTCATTCGTTCGCGAAGGTTAGACACACAAAATCCAAAGAAACGTGGTATACTATTGTTTTTCTTATCACATCATTGTCTGACATATAAATCTTTGATTGATGATCTATAAACACCCCCTCCTTTTTTTTTTACTATATTTGGTTTATCGTTAAAAAAAAATGATACAATGACTATCTTTGCAATCGAAAATAAAATCTACAATTTACTTACTATATTTACAGTATATTTATTTTTTTTAAAAATAATACATCATATACAGTGAGTTGTCATATGGGAAGTTTGCTAGGAAAATCAGGCTCTCGAGAATTTTTTTGACTAAAATTAAGACCTTATTATATTTTAATCTAATAACATCAAAAACTAAAATGCAATAAAAATCAAAATTTTGTTAAAAAATTTCCAGAACCTGATCTTCCTAACAATCTGCGAAATATGAATAAATTAATTTCTGACACAAATAATAAATATTTTGTTAAAATTATCATAATAAATAGCCAAAATAAAATGGTAAATTTTTCTCAGAAAAGGTTAAATGTTGATATTGCATGTATAATTTGGTGGTTATAGAATATATGGATGATAATTCGTAACCAAAATTTTACGGTTATACAAAAGTGCATTAAAGGACGATAAAGATAAGGGATAAATGGGATAAATGATAATAATTAAGATCGTTGAACGTGACACATGAATAGATAAAGTGAGATAAACAATTTGATTTAAGGAGATGATATTATAATAATGTTCCGTTTTTTTTTTTTAAAAAAAATATTTTTTTTCTCATTGCATACACATACAAATTATATAAAAACCGTCACAACTTTATGTATACAAAGAATTTAAATACAAACGCTGATTATATTTGTATAAACTACAAATAAAATAATACGTTTTCAAGTAGAACCAAGCACAACCGGTTTTGTTTCCGAAATTTTGGATTTGACGAACCATATAAAAATATATATCACGTGATAATCATATCATATATCATATTGTAAAAATATTCAATGGTTTACTCGTAAGAAACACTTTATCTTGTGGCTTCATATTTAATATTCCTTATCGCTGAAAATTTTATAGATGGATAAATAATCGTGATCGAAAAAAGAATTTTAAAGATCACTACTTATTTTAGAATGGTTGAGCTTGCATTTGGAAAATATTAAAATGCATACCCGGAAGTTAACTCCGCGAAAGAAAAAAAAAATTTTATACAAATAAAAATAATAATAACAAATCGGATTCAATAAAAGAAATAGAAAACAACAAAACAAAAAATTATGACCTGGCGGTCAAGCGGCTAAACTTGGCCGACCAAAAATAGACATATATAGTAAAATACAAACAATGAAAAATTTTTTAACTAGACGTACTACAATAAATGCAATAAATGATGCCCACAAAGCGGGACTTCTAATTATTGAATGTTTGCAATAATTAACACCTCTGAAATATTCGATCATTTCCAAAAATAGCTGACGAAAAATTTTTTAAATCGTATTCTATTTGTATTTTTATTTTTTTTTGCAAGATTGCTTAGAGCATTAAGAAACGGTGCAAGAAAAAGTATTTAAAAATAATTTTAAATACAATATTCGTTACATTGTCAAAAAAAATTAACAAGGACTAATCTTGTTGAAGTCTAACTAAAAATCCTGACATCAATATGACCAATTGTACATGTAAAATCAATATACAATTAATTGACTATTTCGGTGTAATACTCGAGATTTTAAATTTATTATTTGAGGGACGGAAATTTTTTTCGGTGGGTTAGGTTTATTCGTCACGCAATTGCACGTGACAAATAAGCATAATCAAAGCAGCCACAGCATCACCCAGAAAAAAATGGTAGTCGGATTTATTTGCCGGGTCACATGTACCTATTTGGGTGACATATAATTGTGACAATTAGCATTTTTCTCTCTGAATACTTAGTAAATTGAAGAACGGCTGGGATATGACGCGATGTGACAAATTTGCTAACCCCCTTAACTGATCCTAATTCTATCCTAATCCTAATCTAACCCTAACTCTAATACCTAACACTAATAATAAATACCCTGCAAATAAAATCCGGCTACCATTTTTTCTGGGTGATGCTGTGGTTGTCGCATAATCAATTATACCAGCCAATGGAAAACTGAGAGGCGAAATTAATGAACTTGCAAACTTTCGTATTTCATAATAATAGAATAATTTTTTTTTTGACACGAAATTTTTTGCAGATCATTCATATTAGCAGGAGGAAATTGGTCATTAGAAAAACCTTTTAGGCGGAAGTTTCTTCTACTTTACAAAAATATATGTAATTTATGGGAGGAAAAAGATTCTATTAGGTTATAGAGTGTGTTGTGATTTAAAATAAAAAAAATTAATTTTTATATTATAAAATTTTATGGTGAGAAGCTAATACAACTTTTATTAAGGTAAGTAATTTATCCTTTTGTTAATAAAAAAACTAAAAAATATGAAAATTATAAATTATAGGAAATAGCAGTGTTACTAGTTTAAATTAATATATTATAGGTGAGAATAAATAAAGTTCTTGCTTGCTTTGAATTCTGAAAGACGAACTTTTTATGGTTCGACTTTCATCTTACGTATTTGTTGATGAATACCATTCACTTTCTTTAAAAAATGATTTATCATTGTCGATGTACTCTTCTACATCTCAAATCATGTAACTAATGTATGTTTAAGCCTTTTCTTGTTTGCTTTGAAAAAACTGCGGCTTTATCATGCTAAATATATTTTTGCCGATTTTCCATAATTTCGTTCTTACTTTTTAATTATTAAGTTTTTTTACATGAATAATCATCTAGAATATTAAAGAAAGAATGTGAGATTAAAGATGCATTATATTAATTTAAACGTAACTCTTAATGAGATAAATGCTATTGAAAGTCTATTATATTTTTGTATCGCTTAGTCGTCAGAATAATTCCGGTTTTCGAATTTTTTTTACTAACAAATCCGTCATATCAAACCCAACGTTAAAAATTTTTTTATTTTAATAAAAAAAATAAATAATATTCTAATCATTGCAAGGGTTTTTTTTTCCTGGTAAACTAACGCATTTTTTGGCGATATACAAAATCTAAAACGTCAATGTGATTGGTTATTTACGCACAGTATATTTATATCCAAAAAATAATTTTATAAAGGATAAACTTTATTTATAAGAAATAAATCATACATGTCAAAGTAAATAAATAATATGATTGGAAAAATAAATGACGAAATAAAAAATTTGATAACGTTGTAAGATTTAAAATGTGTTCTCAGCCAAAAAAGTTGTTAAAGTTGTTAAGCGATTCGTTTAATCCTGAATAGTCTTGTTGTTGAAATTGGGGTTGTGTATTATCTGAAACGTGAATATGAGCGTGAATAACATTTTCGTTAATAGAAGTTTCACCTTCACTAGAAAAATAGTGTTGTTGAATTATTTGTGGTGGATTAACCAAACGAGAATAATCCACGTAAGTATTGTCTTGTTGAAATTGTTGATTCATGTCTAAATTGGTTGAACTTGTTAATGGAGAGGATGTGGGGATTATAATAATTTTATAACCGGAAATTTCAACCGTTTGTATTTGAGGAGAGCTAGGTAGGTAAATCTTATCACTAGCGATCGACTGCGGCGCGTGAGATGGATATTGAAAAGTTGGATCGTATCCATTTGCAAATGTATAATCCTGTAATTGTGGTGGATTAACCGAATAAGAAGAATAATCCGAATAAACATTTACTTGTTGCAGTTGATGCTGCACGTCTAAACTGATTAAACTTGCCAACGGAGATGATGTGGGGATTATAATAATATCATAACCGAGAATTTTAACCGTTTGTATTTGGGAAGAGCTAGCATTATTCATGCCAGGTGAATGAGTTGGAGGATTATTATGTGGGGGAATGTTACTTGGTGAGTTCTGTTGGTCGTTAAAATCTTGACCGATGTAAGATGTTGATTCAGATGTATAAGAGGTAGTAGAATAATACTGTTCGGTATTACTAGTTGCGTTTGGCGCAGTTATGTAAGGTGGATGATTGTTAAGATTATTATCTCTTGTCGTGGAAAAGGCATCATAGGCGATGTTTCCATTGTAAAAGGTATCCGATGATAGTTTTGGCTGGGTTCTATTTTCGTGTATTTCATAATTTTCTGATGGATTTTGATACATTTAGACAACAAGGCAAATGTAATTTTTATTTGAATTTTTTAAAAAGAAAAGGTGAAAAGGAAATGAAAAGGAAGAGATGGGAATTTATATTTGAAGTGAAAAATTTTTTGTATTTATTAATTGACAAATAAATTTTATTATATTAAAATAAAAGTTAAAAAGTAACAACGGAAACTAACTACTTTTGGCCTTTAATTACTGCAGATCAGACATACTTAAAATTAGATGAAAACGCCCTCTTTACTGAGTACTAACTTCGAACCTGGGTATCCCAATGGATCGCTTTTGATTATGACGACCTAATTGCCACGCCTAAGCATAATATAAATAAATATTATACAGTACAAAGTGCTATTATAGGTGTGATATTTAATGCGGTGAAGTTGCAGGTGCATGCCAATCAAAACACCCCCATTACTTTGGAATGAATACACTCCAGGACTTTTCCATACTCTTGCTCGATCATCTGATTGAAAAGAGCGAACCTTGATTCATCTGACCATACCACTTGTTTCCATTCCTTTGCCCAATTATTTTTCTTTACACCATTTCAAGCGGTTAGTTCGATGTTTTTCGGTTAATTTAGGCTTTTTTCTTGCAGAGTAACTTCCAAGACCTTCATCGTGAAGGTAACTTTCTGACTGTATTATAGTGTAAAGTTGTGTCAAGGCTGGTATTAAACTTGTCTGTCACATCACCTAGAGGAGAAAACCGATCAGTTCGTATAATACGTTTCAAAGCTCGAGTATCACGTTCTTTGAATATTTATTTATCTTCCAAGACGTTGCTTAGGTTTTGTAGAACCTGTTCTTTATATTTTATAATATCACTTATGGCACTAGTTGGTATATTAAGTTGAGTAGAAATGACTGTTTGCTTAGTACGCAACGATAATTCGTTCACGGTTGGCGTTTGAAACTTCGTTTCCACGCATTGAGAACTAGAAGAGTAATAAAAAATAATATTTTGTTATCTCTATTTGTATGTCGATAGGGAGATATCGCCGATCCCCACTTCCTCTCCATTAACAAGTTCAACCAATTTAGTCATGCTACATCACTTCAGCAAGGCAATACTTATTTGGATTCTTCTTCTTATTCGATTAATCTGCCACAATTAAGTCAAGAACAACACTATGTTTCTGCAGGCGAAAATTCTATTAGTGAAAATGTTGTTAATGCTCATAATCACGTTCTAGATAATTCAACTTCAACAACAAAGCTATTTAGGATTAAATAACAACAAATTTTTGGTTAAATCTTACGTCATTTTTCTAAAATTTGATTTCTTATTATTTATTTTCGAATAAAAGGGCAGTGCATGAATAAAATACCGAGTTGGAGTACGTTTTAGATTTTTGATTTTTCACCAAAAAGTGGTGATACTATTCTTAATTTACAGAAAAAAAAAACCTTGCAATGCTTAGAATATTATTATTATTATTAATTTTTTTATTAAATAAAAAAAAATTTAAAGTTGATAAATTTTGATATAACTTATTTGTCCGTTCCATTATGATATCGAAAGTTTGTAATATCGAGAAACGTAATTGTTCTCATTTCATGTGACGGCTAAGCGATAAAAAGATATAATATAGTAGAATGCACCTTTAATAATTTTAGAGGTACGAAATCAATAAAAATATTTTTGCCATGATAAAGCCTTCTTTGTATTCCTTGTTTAGTGGTATTTCCAAGAAAGGCTTGAAAACAAAAGTTATATTAGAACGTTGTCATAGACAACCCATTTATTTTAAAAAAAATTTTTCATATTCACCAACAAATACGTAAGATGACCTAAACGAAATAATAATATTGAACATTTGACAATTTTTTTTTAAGTGAATTTTTGAAAATACGGGGAAAAAAATACATATACAAGTAAAGATATAAAATCAAAAGAGTTGTGCGATACGACCATATTTCTCAATCAAATAAACCAGATAAAAATCCACAGGACCAGCTCATTTGCCGACAAGAGAAATGATCATTTTACCGATAACAGTAATAAAATAAATATATATCTTAAAGGTTATAAATATTTTCAGTTATATTTATGTTTAAAGAATTCCTTTGAACAGATGATTGTCAGTTCAATGATCATATCGGCAAGTAATAATAAATTCGCAAAATAGGTGTCAATCTAGTGAACTAAATTCCTCTAGAAGTAGTGAATTTTTTTTGCCTTGTACAAGCTTTTTATACAACTAGTTGGTCATCCCTAGGGTCATAAACGTGATGTATTATGTTTAATAATAATAAATTAAAGTAATTACTATTTATGCACATGGTGCATTTATTATAAAAATTTTTGTTAAATATAAACAAGTTGTCATATTATGCAGAATGTTCTGATGCCACTTATCAAATTTTATTTCTTCATTTATTTTTTCAATCATTTATTTTGACAATGATTATTAAATCTTCAATTTAATTTTTATTTAATTAATTGATTTGCGTTATATTACTAGAACAAAAAAAAAAATTGATTTGCGTTATATAGATAACGATAAGCAATGTCAAAAAAATTTTTTACTGATGCTTAGGAATTTAAATTATATTATAAAACATTAACTCAAAAAAATTTTTTGAGTTTCCTTCCTTTCTGCTTTCTATTGCGCCTATATACACACAGGACAAAAGTATCTGGACAATTGCGATGTTAAACAAATTTAACTGTTTATTGCTGATCTTTAAATAACAATAGTACGCTCAATTTCTAACCAAATTCATTATTTTTTTTCAGAATCCCACGGCTTCGCTCTTTTAAATAAAAAAAAATTTTTTTTATAAATAATTATTTTAATACATAAAAATGCCAAAAACCTGCGAGCTTACACCTTTTGAGCATAGAGAAATTGTAGGTTTATCAAAGGATGGACATAGCATAAAAAACATCTCAGAAATTCTTGGCAAACCAAAATCTACTGTCCATGATAGTACAATAAAGAAAACTTCATTGATACTGCATCTAGGAATGATAAACCTCCAGCTTTATCAGAACAAGATAAACGTCAACTAGGAAGAATAGTCTAGCAAAACCATAAACAAGCTGTGGAAAAAATTACTGAACAATTTAACCAGGGTTTTAATATTTCATTAAGTAGTAAAACTGTTAAGCATATATTGCATTCTATGGGTTATTATGGGTGTATTTGTAAAGAAAAATCTTTAGTTTCTGATATAAATAAAAAATGTTTACTTTGGTGTTATGTTAGAAAAAGTTGGCAAGATGAATGGAATTTTATAATTTTTAGTGATGAATCTCGTTTTGAATTATTTAGAAATAATGTTAATCAATAGGTTTGCTATAAGGTTCATGAGACATATGCAAAAAATTGTTTAATTCCAACTGTTCAAAAGTCAGAAGAAATTATAGTTTGAAAGTGTTTTTGCAACTTTAAAGTAGAATCATTAGTACTAATTGAGAAAAAAATTAAATGCTGAAAAGTATGTAGAATTACTTAAATATTATCTTTTACCTTTTTTTAATAAACTTGAATCTAATAATCATACTTTTCAAGATGATAATGTTCTAGCACATGCAACACAATTTACAAAAGGTTGAAAAGAAAAAAATTTATATCAATCATTTCCTTGATCAGCATAGAGCCCTAATCTCAATTCAATTGAGAATTTGTAGGATGTACTGGAAAGGAATGTCAGGATATGTAATCTCAAACCAAAAAATAAATTAGAACATTTAGCTGTTCTTAAAGAAGAATGATATCAAATTGAACCTAAAAGATTATTAAAATTAGTTGAAAGTATATCTTGTAGAATTAAGACTATAATAAAAAATAAGGGTATCCTATGTCATATTAGTATTATTTTTAGATAAATATAAGTTAATAAATGATAAAATTATATGTTTTACTAAAGATTATAATGTAATATAGCTAAAAATTTCTTTAAAATTTTTCAGTTTTTTTTTCATATTATTTTATAACTACCTGACAAAATTTTATGAAAATATATAATTATATATTTCAAATAATAATAAAAAAGATTACTTAGTAATAAAAATTACATTAAGATCAAACATTTTAATATTATATTATAACTAAAATTTTTATTAAAAAATGTATTTTTTTAAAATAAATTTTTAAATTATTATAGTTTAACCAATTTTTATTGAAATTCTTTAAATTTTTATGTATTATGTGATATGTTATAATAAACAAATTTACTTATAAAACTGAAATTATATTTATTAATAAAAAATAAGTTTATTTATAGCTAACTTAATTAATTTAGTAATTTACATAGTGTCTAGATACTTTTATCCTATATGTATATAAATACATTAGCATTAATCTTTGATATATTAATATTAAGATCAACTGTACAAATAATTTCAAACTTGATTGGAAAAAATATTTTAATACATTTATAAAATAAAAAAAAACAATAAGATCATATAATCAACTGTGTATTACTATTCATTAAAAATGTTCTGATCATCCTAAAATATCATCTCAGAGGGCTCAAAAAGTCAGTATATTAGAAGAAATCTAGCAGTTTCTTCTAGATTATTAACATTCAAAAATAATTGTTAAAGGGTGTAAATGTGTCTTATATTATGATTCTGTAGCATTTAGCTAATCATGGTTATAATAAAAAACGTCTAATTGCTTATAAGGTTGCATAAACAGAAGTATTTAAAATAGATTCAAAAGTATACAGTCAATTCTTGTTATAATAAACTCTATGTTTTCTGAATAATTCAGAGCTTTACACTTCAGTAAATGATGATTTTTAATAGATTTTCATGTTATTTAGTATATTTTTTCTTTTTTTAGATTTAAAATCTACTTTAAACTTATTTTTTTTCTTTTTTTAGGTCTAAAGTTCTATTTCAAAAATAAAAGGTAAATTTTTTAAATTTTTCTCATATAACTCTTATTTCATTTTAAACTTATTTTTTCTTTTTTTTTTTAGGTTCAAAAACTTTATTTTAGAAATAAAAGGTAAGTTTTTTAAAATTCATCACGCTACTTTACTTTATTTATTAACTTACTTTTTTTTTAAATTCAGAATCTACATTTTAGAAAAAATAGATTAATATTTTTTTAATTATTCATTACACTGTCTCTATTTCATTCAACTTACTTTATTTTTTTTTTTTAGATTTGAAATCTTCATTTCAGAAAAACAAGTCTTTTATAAATTTACATATAATATTTATTTTAAAATTTATCTTTTAAATAGTTTTATTATTTTTATTTTATGTAAATTTTTATATAATAATAAATAAATAAAAATTTAAATATAAAAACAAATATAATAAATTTAACCAAAAACTTAATATATAAAATTGGCTAACCAAAATGAATTATTTCTAGTAAATATTATTTTTTTATTTTTTTTAAATTTCAACGTGACAGACTTTTGAAATGCAAAAAAAGATTCTTTTTTTAAAATATTTAGATTTTTATATATATGTTATTTAGAACATAAAAAAATTTTTTTAAAAAATAAAAAAATATCTAAAATGCGAAAAATATTCTAGATCATTTTAAAATTAGACAAATATATCTATATAATAATTAACAATGACAAATGTGAATAATATTAAATATTGTTTATTTATAATACTACCTAAGGAATTAAATAAAAAGAGTTTAAAAAATAAATGCTAAAAAAATTAACCGTAAAAATGAATTAAAATTTTTTAAAGAAATAAAAAGAACAAAATGAAAAAATGAGAAGATTATCTATAAAAAGAAAAGTGAAATAATAAGAATAGAAATGTTAGAATTTTTAAAGAAATAAAAAGAACAAAATAGAAAAATGAACTAAAGACTATCTATAAAAAGAAAAGTGAATTTATGAGAATAGAAATATTAGAATTTTTAAAGAAACAAAAAGAATAAAATAGAAAAATAAAATAAATTAAACTAATTGCTTACCAAAGAACCAAAAATTACCTATAAAAAGAAAAGTGAATTAATAAAATTAAACAGCTACAATATTATGTATTTATTTAATTTAATTAATTTATTTAATTAATAATTTAACAATTTAGATTAGTTAGGTATTTTTTGGGTTATTATAATATTAATAAGATCATTTTTTTAAAAATTTTTGCTAGTAAGCATATTTATAGGTTATTACAATATCAAATAATTTTTTTGTAGAATTTTAAGTTGTTGCAATACAATTTATTAATTATTATAATAAAATAGTAAAACTAATTTTCAAAAAAATTTATTTAAAGTACTTTTAAATTATTTCTCCTATGCAAGCTCTATTTTTCTATAAATAGGTGTAATTTTTAATGAGATAAAGCTGAATCTTATATTTATTTTTTTCTTAATATAATTTATAGTGAGATAAAGTTATAATTTTGTATTGTTTCTTTTAAACAAATTTTTTCAAAAAAAGAATAAATATTATAACTATTCAATTAATTGAAATTAAAAAAAATAAATCTTCTTTAGTTTTTACAAAAATTAGAATAATTCAAATTATTTGTACTTTTTAATAGAATCTTGATTTAATAAACAAATAAAAATAATATCTTCATGTGAAAATGGTAATTTAAATGAGCTTTTGACTTTGATCTCTACTTCTACTACTTTCTTTACTTTAATCTCTCCTTTTACTCCTGCTTTTATTTTAACTTTTATATCTACCTTTGTATTACATCTACTTCTATCTCAATATATATTTTTATAAATAAAAGTAAAGATAGTACTGCAACTGGTTACAACCGGTAATAAATAAGCATCACAGGGTTGCAATTAGTTGCAATATTAATAAAAATTGAGTTGCAACTAGTTGCAACCGGTGACAAATAAGTATCACATAATTGCAATTAG
>CAJVPQ010001708.1:0-16760 GCA_910591825.1 Funneliformis caledonium
ATTGATCGAAGGAACCGGATTTATTATATCCGGATGAAACGAAGGAACCGGATTTATTATATCCGGATGAAACGAAGAAATCCGGATTTATTGTATCTAATCCGGATTTAAAATATAAATCCGGTTCTAACCTCTAGTTGGATTACGTTCATAAAAGTTTAAAAGAGCGCAGTACTAGAGATTTATCCTAATTTCAATAATCGGATCCGGATTATATTAAATCCGATTCAATCCGGATGTATTATATCTGGATTTACTGTGTATTGGTTTCCTAATTAAGTATTTACATAATCATTCTTAGTTTAGTCATTGTGCCGCATATGTTCATCAAAAATTACCGGGATTTAAAAAAAAATCATCTTTGAAAAAAGAAATTATATCAAATTCATTGATAAGAATCGAGTATCACTTTTTTCTTTATGTATTGGTTTGAAAATAAGAATGTCGAATTGTATAGCTATTGCGACATTTACATTTTTATCATTTCTTGTCAGGGAAACCTAAAAAATATTTAATACATATTTGGCATATAACATTATTTAACGGTCATGATCGCCGTGATAGATGTCGGTCAAAGACTCTGACCGACTGATTTTAACTGGTTAACCAGTAAAGAACTCTATTAAATTATAATTATTTCAATAATATGTATATTTTTATTTAATCTTTAAATTTTTTTAACAATTAATATTAAAGTAGTAAGCGATGATCAGCTCGAAATCTAAAAATACTTTAAACCAAAAATAGTTTGTATTTTAAATTATGACTAGCCAATATTATAATTTTACTTCCTTGCTTTAACAACTTTAATATGGTAATTTTAAAGCTTCTTTATTAAAAGTAATCATTTTCTTATGCTTTAATTTGCTTCTTCCTTTATGTATATTAAGTGATGTAGAATTAACTAAAATAAACGAGAATATTCTGGAAAATCTGAATATTAGAATAATCTTTTCTAACCAATTTTAGAAGGAAAGTATAGATTAATCTTCCAAGAAGTTGAAGATACCTTAATAAATTTATTTCTAAAATAAATTCAAATATATTCAGAAGAATAAAATTATAAATTAGCATCAAAATTATAAAAAAAAAGACCGTACCGACGACGTCCTCAACCAATTTAATGAACCATTCCACAAGACCACAACAACGAAATTTATCCAACTTCTAATCCTGCATGATTCAAAATCAATTTATTTTACCCTCACTTTCACTTATATCTCGTTTATTTATAAATCCGGGATAATCTGAAATAGCTATGGTGCGTGCTTCGCAGTAGAAAGGGAAAACAATTTGTTTTGACGGCAGCTTATACTGCAAAGCACTAATGTTCTCAGAATCAATAGGAGAAAATTGATAACTAATGGCCAATATACTAAAAATGTAGTAATTATTGAAAGCAATATTGTAGAATGGATGGGATTTCATTTTGTCGAATTAATGTTTTTGTTTTTGTGAAAAAATTAAAAGAGAGATATATAAATATTTGGTTTAAATAGAGCAATGTTAACGAATTTATAACTACTTGAATTTAGAATTTTGTTTAAATATGAGTCGTTGTAATATCAAATCTCCCTCATTTAATTTCCTTTAATATAGAATGAAATAGTCTATTTATTAATTAAAAAGTTAAAAATTAGCTTGTACGTTATATTTTTTTCTAGTTTAGCATAAAAACACTTTAAATTAGAAATTTCTCGGCATAAAAAAATAAAATTAAACAATGTAAAATATTTATAATGGAAATATTTTTTATTTAATTTCAATATAAGGATCGTCTGTATGATTGTAAAGTAAAACAGAAAAGTAATCGTTATTTATTTCATTAAAAAGTCAAAAAAAATTAAGAAATTATCTGTCGATCTCAAATACCAAGAACAGACAACAAAATTTCACCGAACTTGTTTCTAAAAGCTTCAATACTCCACTATGAAATTACCTAAATCTCGATGGTCCTCGATGATCGTTTCTTTGTTGTATATATATTCATCATCATCTTCATTAGTAACTAATTGACCTGTATTTAAGTTACGAATTCGTAACTTAGCTTTTACTTCTGCAGCTTTAGAAATTTTCTTTCTTTGCAGCATATTTTTTTTAAAAAAAAATGATTATGAACTAACTTATTACATTATATTTAATTTAAAATTTATTACACAAAAATTTTCTTAAATTTAGATATTATAATATTAAATTATCAATTTTTAAAATGCTAAGGATCAATTAATTTTCATTTTTTTTAATAAACTAACTAATTATTCTTAAAGCTTAAGCAATAAACTTTAGAATATTTAATAAAAATTTTTTTAAGAATTTGAAGTTAATTATATAGGCTATTAGTTGAGTATAGAGGTAATATACTATATACATTTTATTCCTGTATTTTTATCGCATTAATACCTATTTCTTTCTGTATTCATTTCATATTGATTTCTATTTTTTTTTATTTCTCCACGCTGGTTTTTACCACGCTATCTACTTCCATTCATAACTTCGATGTTACAGTTATCATGATCGTCTCTTCGTATTCATATTATTAATATATAATTTTTTATAATTGTATTACATGTCTTCTTAGAATTCATGTATATGATCAGATCAACCCTTTTGCGTGAACTTTTACTGATTTTTCTATCAATGACTCATCCAGGCATAAATTTTCCTAGATATTATATACATAAATCCCTTGAAATTTCTTCTTTCATATCGTATTCTTTTCTGATGAGCCAGTTTTGAAAATAATTTCTGCTAAAGACTACCTTTTCGTTCTCTTCACATTTCTCGTATTTTCTGCTGTTTTACCATTTTCTTTCTTTACGTGATTAGTTTAGTGCGTTCAATAATCAAAAATATTACCTCGTTAAGAGATTTTCTTTTGATTCTCAGAACATTGCATTAAAAATATCACAATTTGTTTATTTACATACAATGAACTTCGCTTTTAGGGACATCAGAAATAAGATACAAACTTTATAATTTACTGAAAATTAGGATAAATCTATTATTCCTTTCTCTTAACTAATGAATGAATAAATACTTTTAAACTCTTTTTTTAAAAGATTTATAAAAGATCTTTTGAGTTATATATAATTATCCATGTCGTAGTCTTAATTTTCTGATTACATGATTAATTTATAAATCCAAGGATGCTGACAATTTTGAGGTTATGTTAAAAAGTATGTTCGTTATTCTGCAGGAAAAAGCGGTCATTAATGAGTACTATCGGGAGGCGTCGAAAACAAAATTGCCTGCTAGTTATGGCGAAAATGATTCCAGTTGGAAGACATATCTTGACACTTTTCTCGTATCTTTACTCTAATAACGTAATCCCGCATTCATAAGCTCGAACAATTCAATCTGCTTCCTCCGATGCTCGATACCGGTATTCTTGTAGATGTCGTTTATACTACTGTTGAAAGTTAAAAAAGATATGAATTATAAGTTTTCATAGTTTTTTATTTAAATTTTAAAGTTACTTACGTGATTTGAATCTATTTTTATTAATTTGTTATTTTGTATCCTAATATAATAGTATATGAAATACTATTATGAAAATATTTCCACCCACCCTATGTATAATATTCATTTACACATAATAAAAAACAAATTTTTGTAGTTGTTAACCGGATGGATCGATTTCTGTAATATTTTTAAAATGTTTGGTAGTCGAATTAGAGTGTTCTATACGGTTTTATTGAATATCCCATTGACATATTTTTAATATCAATATTTTAAATTCAAATATCCAACATACGGAACATTAGACAAAATATAATTTTTATATTTTCTTTAAAAAATTTTAAAGAATAAATTTTTAATCCTGTAGGCTATTGCTAATGTGATCCGATTAACAAATTGATATTAAAAATATTCTAATTAAAAATTCTCTATCAAACGATGCTAATTGCAATAAGTTTTAGTGAATAATTATTGTCGGATGCAGGTCATATGCTATTTTCTCCAGATTTAGTAAACATGCTAAAATTTTTGGTTTTTTTTTTTGAATGATTATTTATTTTATAAAAAAAATTTTCAATGTTCGGTCGTTTTTTAAGATTATATATACAGTAATTGGATCATTTTTATTTATATAATTAAAAATATGTGGCAGACTATCCGAATCACTATTTATTAACCGCTTTTCGTTCCAAAGCCCAGTTAAAAACCTAAATTCACGAATTATTTGTTCACCAATCGGACATCTCGGAGGTCACGAGAAAAAGTGTCATTTCGCAACTTTCACAATGATCCATCAATTATATTTAAGTTAGGATGCTTCCAAATTTATTATAAAAATAATATTTCTCAAACTACTGGCACTTCTGGTAAATTTTTAACCTGTTAACGAGAAAGAAATAATTTTTTAAATAGGTTGGAAATAATGATTTAAAAAATGATATAAAGTTTCAGATCTACAGTACAATGGGAAATAACAAAACGTTAAAAATGATACCCTTAAAAAAGGTACCTGCAACTTTAGTACGTACTGTACCTGTAACTTACGTACCTGCAACTTTGTTTATACAAAATTTTTTTCATTAATTCTTAATTCTTGTAGATTTTTATGATGTTATGCCGTATATATAATCTAAATTTATATTACCTCACAAGTTTTTTTCTCGTTAACAAATAAAGAAAGGTTATGTTCAATAAATTTTGTCATGTCTCAGATTTTTAAAGTTGCAGTATTACTAGACTTAATTTTTAGCGATCATATCTTATACTTAAATTTTTTTTATTTTTTTTTTAATTTGTAAATATCTTATATTTATTATTCAAAAATGCTTAAAATTACAATTAATTGTATTATCTAATACATATCGATATGCAAATTATTTTATTAGAAATATTTTATTAAAACAACAAATATTGCTATTTAGAAAATGAATTAGACGCGCTAAAAAAAAAAAATAAAAAATCTAAGCAAATTAATGTTAATTTAAGCAAATATATTTAACTAGTTTAAAACGTACTCAAAAATTTAGAGTTAAAGATCGCCGTGAATAATTCGTATGTATATATAATTGATCGTACCTTACCTTTTATATAATATCGTACTGTAATTAAATACCATATACTCGTTTTTTAAATAAATAGGATCGTATCATGCACGCAATATCGATAGTATTTATATATACGTACAGAGTTATAGATCCGGTATGATTAGTAAAAAATATTCGTACCTGCAAAAATTTTATAGTATCGTATACAAATGACGAAATCGTAACGTAACCATTTAGAGGATACCTTATAATATATACTACCGGTACGATTCAAATTTCGCGAAATACTGCAACATCGTACCGTTACCGTCGTAAAGTACCGATTTCCCATCTACTCCAATAAAAAGCCTAAAAAGATAAATAACTTACTGAAGTAACACGATTTGATAATACGTTGCATTAATTTTAAAGCAACGTATATTAATCCGAATTTCAAGTGTAAATATATATAACGCCAATCTTTTTTGATGATTTGAATTTGGTTTCTCATTATCAACGAGCAGATTCTTTTAATCACGAAATATCGCATCGTCACGAATTTTTTTTAATGAAATTTTCATTGGCACAAAAATATAAATCAACACTTTTTTTAAAAAAACTTTTTAATAAATTTTTCTATTGATTTTTACAATCAATCAATTGTATCATTCGAATTTTGTTGCATCATCCGAATTTTTCATCGAATTTATTCGAACTTTTTGTAATTTGAATTTTTAATTCGAATTTTAAAATTGACTTAATATGAATTATTCGAAGAAGAATTTGTAATATGAAGCGCAGCCCTATTAATTATCTTGTCTCTGATAAAATACTTGACCTTTACTAATCATTAACATTTTATGTAAAGCTTAATATAGAAATATACATTGCCATTCAAGCAATATTTCACTAACATTTCCATATGAATCATTATCAATGCAGTTTAGCAGTATCATGCACATTTGTGCAAAGATCGACTTGTGTAATATATGTATGTACTACATACATTCTTCTATTTAAATCGGAGTTTACATCCCGTTTATCTTTCTTTTTTGAATTATTTTTATTTCATTATGACTTTCATACGTTCAAGATACACTTGATAGAGCATTCGCAATAACTGATTTTAAAATTTACACTGACCTAGATAAGCAACTTGAATTTAGACAACAAACAATTTACGCCGACAAATCTCTCACGAAAGAGGAAAAATCAGAGGCAAGAAGATTGTTAATTCAACAATATGACTATCACAAAATACATTATAACCAAGGAATAAAAAGACTTTGTGAAAAATGCAATCAAGAATGTTTAGCAACAACATATTGCGAAAATTGTATTCGAAATAGTTTAATATCAAAATTTTCAGAATGGACATCAGGAAATAATAAAATTGATAATTTAATACAGAATTGTCAATCGACAGCGGTTCTTCCATATAGAATAGTTGAATGGATTCCATATAATAATATACAAAATATTGAATATTTAACTAAAGGTGGTTGCTCTGAAATTTATAAAGCAGTCTGGATTAATGGACCTTATAACAAATGGGATTCAGACGAACAAAAATTAATTCGATTTGAAATGGCAAATGTTATACTCAAAAGATTAGAAAATATTGAAAGTGCTAGTAGAAATTGGTTTGAAGAGGTATGTGATTTAAAAGTAATTATAAGAATTAATATTTGAATTTGTTTAAATTAATTAACTGATTATTTTAATTATGTTTTATAGGCTGAAACTCAATTAACATTAAGCAATAAATCTAGTAGATTCGTACAAAGTTGTGGTCTTACTCAGAATCCATTAAATAAAGATTATTTTCTTGTAATGGCTTCATATGATAATGATTTAAGAACATATTTACAGCAAAGTCGTAATCAACTTACATGGAAACAACGAATTCAAATACTTGTATTCATAATTGCAGCAATATGTGAACTTAATATGGAAAATTCTATTCATAGAGATTTGCATTCAGGAAATATATTATATTCTAAAATATCTGGTAATTGGCGAATTAGTGATTTTGGATTTTGTGGCCCTGTTGATAAACCATTAGGAAGTATATACGGAAATCTTCCTTATATAGCGCCCGAAGTTATTTTTTGGAAAAGGATATTCTTTTGCTTCAGATATTTATAGTATTGGTATACTAATGTGGGAGATTTCATCTCGACAACGACCATTTACTGGTTTTGATCATGATTATGACCTTGTAACGAAAATCATGAATGGGATGAGGCCGAATGTAGTACCAGGAACTCCGACAGAATATAAAAATTTAATGATACAATGTTGGGATGCTGATCCATTAAAAAGACCCGACATTCATACCATTCGGGATAAAGTTTTAGAAATGCAAATGTCATATTATCAAAATGAAAATGAAGAAACTGACATTAATATTAATAATATACAATCAAATGGAGAATCTAATATCATCTCTACTTCTATTAGTTCAATAGTTAGAAAATTTAGTAGAGTTCATATTTTTACAGATTTACCTGAACCAAGAAATGCTATTGAAAGTAAGCTAATAATTGTATTCAATGTGTTAATTAATAATTTCTAATTTTAAATTTATTAATTTAAAGTTTTTTTTTAATATTAATGATATTTATTTTGATATTTTTTTTTTAAAAAAAAATTAGCTTATGAGAGTAATGATAGTAAGCAAAATAGTCTTAATATTCCAGATGGTAAGTAGATTCATTTATATATATTTATTATTAATTTATTTATTTATTTATTTATTGAAAAGTCATACTTAAAAATTAGTCATTGTCATATATTTCTTTGCGTTACTGTAAGTCTATAAATTTAATAATTAATATTTTATGTAATTTTAAACTGAAAGATACAAATAAGGGCAAATCTAAAACGATTTATTCATATGATTCAGATGGTAATAGCTTTTTCATTTATTATTATTATTATTATTATTATTATTAGTTTATACTTATCATAATAAATTTTTAAATAGATAACGTAAAATCTAAAAAAACAAAACTAATTAATGATGAAGGTAATTATTTAAATAAATAAAACTTTTAAATTTAAGACTAAATAATACTTTAATTTAGGAATTTATGTTAATAATACAAATATTGAAATTGAAATACCATATGAACAAATAAAACATGTTGTAGATGACGGTAAAAAAAATTATTAAATTTATTTAGATATTTTTTTTGCCAATTATATACTATAATAATTTTAAATTATAGATGAAGAAATATGTAATAATCCAAATCTTCATTCAGAAGATCAAGATGAATTAGAAATTTCTGAAGGTAAATATTATGTTAAATTTAAAAATTGATTTATATGAATAATATATTTAATAAGATAACAATTTTTATTATAATTATAAACGTTAAGATTAAATTTTATAATATTTTAAGTAATAATAAATTATTTTTATTAAGAATTATTTAAACACTAAGATTAGATAAAAGTTTCTTAGTCAAATTAAATAGTTCATAGAATATAATTTATTTAAAATCATAAATACCAATTTTTACATTTGTAATAAACTTTAAACAATTTAAATATGAACTCTACAAAAAACAATTATATAACAGTAATAAAAAATTTTTAAAAAAAATAGATGAATGACATTTTGTGCATGCAGTGGATCTAAGCTTGAATCTAAAGTTTTTTCAACTTTATATTTAAAGTTTGATCCAATTAAAACTCTGTTGATTTTCAAGATTTCCACTACCTAAACGAAACGAAAAAAAATCTATGCTTGAAAAATTTTCCTTAGTACAGCATTGTTAATTGAAAAACTTAACCCTTCGTTTATTAATAATAAACGGCGTAATAGTAGTACAACGTATTGTGATTTTGCTACGTCGAATGATGTAGCAATTCTCCAATAAAAAAAATTTAGTATAGTGCTAAATACACACAAACATGTCTCTTCTATAATTATTAAATAAAATATGAAAAAAGAAAATATCGCGGCACTTACTTTTTGTGCTCCTCAATAATTCGAATACTAGAGATTAATAAAATCTAAAACTGAATGTATGACATTTTTTTTTTACCACAATTACCGTCTCAATAAGCATGCAGCTGTTTTAAGTCTAGAATGATTTTAATTAAGAAAAAAATTTTTTTTTTTTATAAAATAATTATAAAACGAAAGCTTTAAGCGAAATTCCGTGTTGCGGTTATTATAGAAACACAAAAATCCTTGAATCTTTTTTTTTAACGTTTCAACTGCCTGAAAAATATAAATGCACCCTTCACAAGGAAATGATTCAAAGTATTCTTTAGGACAGAATGTATTGCACACCGTAGGTGAAATAACTGATTCAGAAATATTTAAAAAAATGTAAAAAAGAATTTTATTCTTTTTGTTATTATTTCAAAAAATTATGTAATAAATTCTTTCATTCTTTGTTACCAAAAGCGATCAAAAAGTGGCACAGTAAAAAGGCGGAAATTAAATACGATAAGTAATGAAGAAACCTTATGACATACTTGTTAAATCTCATTAATTACTTGTAAACCTTGATAAAAAGTCAATAGCCTCGTCATTCAAAATAATTTGACAAATATTTATAAACTTTTCACATATTATAAGTAAAGGTTAAATTTTAACATGACCAATAGTAATTCTGATAAATGAAGGGTTCGGATGTTATTTTACAAAATTCATAAAATAAATGATTTGCTATTTAGCTTCATAAGGGAATAACTAAATTACGTTCAAGGTGATCACCAATTGTTACGTCCACAGCAGTTGTTGACCATCACTCGTGAATTCTCCTTTCATTTTACTACTATTTCATGTCAACATCCAAAACTTTTATATTAAATTACTGAATTCAATTAATATATTGTTCATGTTCAAATTATATGAAAGTTATAGATCGGTCCTGGTAAGACCGGTCTTAGACTGGTTAATGGGATCGGTCCTTGCGGTCTTCGGTCCATATTCTGAGGACCGGACCGGACCGGACCGATTTAACCCTAGTGTTAACTCGATTTTTGAAATTAACCAAACAACGATTTAAATCTAACTCAGGCCCGTCATAAAAAAGATTTATTTCACTTTTTCTTAATACGATTCTTTATGTTGTTGGTTATTAGTCAAGTCTATATGGAGACACGATAGAGGTTGAAAGTGTAAAGGTAGATATTTATTATTTCAAGATTTCGGAAGTCTTTTTCTCACGACTCGTCAACCTAATTCTTTGATCAAAGCGGATTTCTCGGGAATATATACAAAATTTCTAAATACTAACTTTCTATTTAAAATAAATATAACAATTAAATAACCAACCATTATAATAAATTTAAGAAATATAAAAACGAAAACGATTATAATAATTTTAACATACTATAACAAATATAATTGATATAATTATATAAACATTTTCATTATTTTTTCCGCAGTTACTGCGTCATTTGTAAGTGCCGATTTCTTGTAACACCGGAATTTCAGTAAATACAAAAAAAAAAAAAAAAAAAAATCGATGTATTAAAAAAGTCAATGTGGAATTGTATAAGGAATTTGTGCGACTCGTAAGAATAATACAAATAAAAATTGTCATTCTTTTGGTCGGGTGATCAAAACAAAAATATATAATTCCAATACTTTGGGAAGATCCTTTTTCCGTTATACGTCGAAGTAGTGTTTTGATCATTTATTTATTATTTCTTAATGATGAGGATGATGCAACTTTAACGAGATTAGGGTGTGGAACTTTTCATCCATCATTTACAAAACCTTTATTTAATTACCCAGGTTTTATTAAATCTTTAAATCAATTTCAAGTACAACAGCATGTCAGGAAATATTTAGAAAATTTAATAAGCCCATTCTATGATTTTAATAATACAGAGCTATTGGTTCTCTTTAACACAATTTGTGAATTGATATTTAAATTGGTTATAAGTAATGACGTTTCTTTAAACAGTTTATATTTAAACATTTGTTATGATCCTAATCTTAGGATTTCCAATGAAATATGTAAGAAACCAAAATTCCTTTCAGACATCAAATATTTTACACTAGATTTTAATCATGACGACGAGATTCCTCATTTGCCGAAACCTTCTTTCCAAAACTTTTTTGAGTACTTACCAACAGCGATAACTTCAAACAAGCATTTTACAATTTATTTTAGTTTGGAAGAGAATATATCTAAGAGGAATCTAGAATATTTGATTCAATCACAAACGCAACTTTTATCCCTTACACTTCATTCTATAACAACAAAAGTAACTTACATATTGAACGCTTTGAAGTATTGTTCTAATACTTTAACTTCAATTAAGTTTAACAATTGTGATTTTACAAACATGTCATCATTGAATGGACTTAACTCCCTTGCACACCTTGAATCACTTCATTTCAAATATTGCGAGGGGATAACAGTTCAGGTTTTTCGTCCCTTACTTGACATTCCTACTCCACTTAAAATTAAAACTTTAAAAATAGTTAGTCAAATAGAGGAAATTACTCTTATTCAATTATTATTTCAAAAAATTGGTTCTTTCCTGGAAAATTTAGAAATAAATCTTTGGAAAGATACTGAAAGAAACAACGTATATGAAAGTATTATCAATTATTGTGAAAAAATTCAATTTCTCCATTTATTAGAGATTGATCATGTGGACATTCCTCAGTTGATTAAATTAATAATTCACGTTCGCAAACATCTCAAATACCTTTCCCTTCAAGTCAAGAATAATAGACGTTCATGTATTAGTTATAGGATCTCGAAAATTTACGTTAATGAACCATTAAGAGTTAGTTCCATGATCTTGGAAAATTTGGGTCAAATCTTACCAGATACTTTGAAATATTTAGAATTAAGACTTGAAATTGATCCAATCAACTTGAAAATCTTTTTGAATAATTGCAAACATATTGTTGGATTAAGCAGGTTACTGGTTATGAATAAAAACCTTAATGATAATAAGGATGCTTTTAAAGTCTTGAAAGAATTTGTAAGGGAGAAAAAGGTGATGAATTTTGCATATCTTGTTAATCATAATCTTTTTATTCGTGAAGATGAGTATAAAATATATTCTTCTCAAAAGCTTTATAGTGATTTGATTATGAGAGTTTCGTATTTTGAAAATGTTTAAAATATTTTTATATTAATTTGTTTTTTCTTAATAATTTACCATTACATAATGAAGGAGTTAGTAGATTGGATCAATTTGAAAAGAGGGGTTTTTTAGTTAGATTTCAATTTCATGTCTAATTTTATGTTAAATGGTAACTTATCTTAGCCAAAATTTTTTATTTATTCAATTAAAATACTTTGAAATATATTTTTTTCTGTTGTATAAAATTTTTATTATATCTTATTAAATACTCCAATTATTTTCATTACAATTCATCATATTGCTTCAATTCAATATTAACTAAATGTTTAAAGTTTTAAATAATTTAAAAATTGATATTTATGATTTTACAAAAAAAAATAAAATTAGGCATGAAATAAAAAAATTTTTTTAATTAAATTATATCTAATCAGAAAATTTTGATTTTGTTACCAAAATCAACATCAACATTTTTTATACTTTTTATAATAAAAAAAAAAAGAAATATTATTATTATCTTATTTAAAGAACGTGATAATAAAAATCTTCAAAAAAAAAGCCATAATGAATAAAACAAATAGATTGATGCCAAGACAAAAAAGAAAAAAAAGAAAGAAATTAAACTTTGACAAATGAAATTTAAAAAAGTATTCCATCGCTTTATTTTGTAATATCTATAAACTATAGATAATATGACAAATTATATGATAATACTTTACAATATTTTAATAAATAATTCACCTAATTTGTTTATGAAGAATTTGGTCAGCTCTCAAAAGGTAAAAGTTTCCTTTAATTATTGAATTATATAAACATATATTTACTTATTAAAATTATTAGTTTTGAAATCCTATTACTGGAATATACTAATCACATTATTCACACCTTAATCTTCTTGTCAATAAAACCCTGATTGGGTAATAGGAATTTATCGAAATGTCAATATGTATAATAGATTTCAATAAAAATTATTTTAATAAAAAACAAATTTATTTAAAAAAATTTATTAAAAGAAATTTTGATAATTAAAAAGAACAAATTTAAATGAGAAAAAAAAAGTGTTTGATAAGAAAAAGTATAATTTAATAAATCAGCCCAGCCAACGTGACAAGTGTAAGAAATCCAGCCAATGAGAAATAAAACCCATATGTGTGTGGAAATTACAGAATCTCACATCATTAATTGAGAAATATGTCATATTGCCAAGAAAATAAATCCATCGACTAAAAAAACTTTGAATATAGGTTTATTGTTATTGTCATAATTTAACAATAAGGATTAGAAAAAGAACTTTTTTTAAAAGAACAGCATCGTTTAGTCTCTACTTCAACCAAATTAACAGAATTTTTTAAGCTCAAATTTACTTAACATTATTTTATTTTATTTTATTTTATTTAAACAAAAGCTTTTAATATCTAAAATGCATTTTATTTTCCTGAAAACGAAATAAGAAGAAATTGTAAAAAGGTTGAATACATCTTCAAATTCAAATACATCAAGAAAAAGAAGGTAGGCAGTTAAAAGTCCATTTCAAAATAAGATGAGAAAAGTGCTATAATATCTTATAATATCTTTTCATATATCAAAGTAAGATAGATATTCTTTAAATAGTGCTGGTTTTGATATAAAAAAATATGATGCAGAGTAAGGCCAGGCAAAGAAAATTTTTTTTTAGATTCTCATGACATAAAATTTTAAAATTGATATTGCTATATGATATATGCGGCAGTGATTCTTTTGAAGCTTTAGCAAACCCAAGCACAGAAATGGAAGATGTTAATGATGGAATAGCAAAAGTGATGATGCAGGAAAAATTTTTGAAAATGTAAAAGTCGATGAAAAATTAACATGTAGCAACCCTATGGAAATTTCTTATTATTCAAGTGGTCTATTTGAAGATGTTTTGCTCAAAGTTAGCATGAATGAAGTATATTACTATTATTGCAATGAATGTCATACAACAGTTTTAAATAAGAAGAAGCGTGGTAAGGGTGTTAAATTCAAAGTAACAAAAAGGTCACGAAAAAGATATGTAACAAATTCACATTTTTACGAATTTATTATAAATAAAGTTTATTATGTAAGGTCACGTGATAAAATTTTACTATAAAAAAAATATTCCTGAAAACTGATACGGCCGGGTCACGAGAATCTAAAAATTTACTTTGCCCGGCCTAATTTATATTATAAATCGGCATGATATCACTGAATATTACCCAATAAAGAAAAATTGGAGTCGTAAATTAATTTACTTTTCAATTACACTCGTAATTTTTATAACGATATACCGTAATTTCTATAAATATCAAAAGAAAAAAGTAGTAATTGGAATAGAAAATTAATTTACTGGTTTTATCTTCTTTCATAATTAAAACAATAATTGTTATAATTGAAATAATTATTTTTTTATCGCACAAGAAATCCAAACCGAATTTAACAGGAAACGATAGACTTTTCTTTCCGAAAAAAAAAATTACCTTTTCTTTGGCAGTGAATATGACGGAAGATAATTCTGAAATATTCCAAATGCACAGGATTTTAAAGGAATCTTTCGGAAAACTCTTCTGATTATATCTAAAAATTTCTAACATAAAGGTGTAAATTAACAGAATTTAGATATATATAAACATGTGAATTAACAAAGAAATTCTTTTTATACATGGATTAAATAAAACTATTATTTATTCATTTCTAATCAAAATGTAAAATATATAATAAAAACCAAGTTGGATAATATGATGAGGAGTAGAAAAAAGTTACAAAAGATATTAAAAATTTTTCTCAATACAGTAGATTGCGTAATAAAGTAAATGTAATGAGCTTTCTTAATTTTTCCACCCTCTTTTACATCTGGATGCCAGTCTAGTGAATCAAATCGGTTTATAAAATGTGGGTATTTTGCTGATCCTTCCTCTCCGGCCCAGTCGAAGTCAACTATCATAACCTGCTTTCTATCTTTTGAAATCATAAAATTTGATGTCCGAAAGTCACCATGAACATAATTCATCTTGTGCAATTCATTGGCAACTTCAATAGATTTTTGAGTGAGAAATGATATATTCTGATCACCTTCCTGAAGAATATCATACATACATGTGAAATGCTCACTCAAAAGATATTCCATCACTACCATAAACCAGTTGCCTGCCAGTTTTTCAAATGCTATGAGTTTTGGTGCAATATTGACTTTAGCACAGTCCCTGTGAACATCAGCGCCATATCTCCTGATAAATTTCACAACAAACAGCTGTTGATTGGTCAATTCTTGCACAATGAAAAGCAGTTTGTCATCAACCAGTTTTTCTTTGTACTCAAACTGAAACTCGTAGCCATTCTCATTATTAAAAGAATTTGGGTATGGGTATGCTTCTCGTCTTGGTAAATCAGCATTAATTTCAGTTGGTAAACATAACTTGTTATAATAATCCTTCAGACTTTCCAGGCTTTCTTTCAGCAGTCAAAATGTATTTGCAGCTGTGGATAGCAATTCATCATCAAATCTTAACTGCATCAAGGGAATTAGAGGTGTGAGTGGTTCTACCACACATTTATCACCAAAGATAGCCCCAGCAATCCCTAGATACGGTCCTGCCAGGTAAATCAAGAATGTCGGATGGAGACCATAACAGTCTGGAGGCCTTTTCTGACTAATAAATCTAGCGTATGATGCACAAACCTGCCTGTAAGGACATCCACTGCCATCTCTGAGTTCATTCTTTATTTTCCCTAATAATAGCAGATATTTAACATGATTTGACGTTAAATGGTATATGCAAATCGGCCTCACTACTATGTCCTCCAAGTGGTAATGCATCAACAGGACAATTAAAATATTTTGAAGCCCATGATGTGAATTTTGCGAGCCGTTCTTCTTCAACATTATAAAACTCTTGCATGTCTAATACAAGTTTTCCAAGTGATTCAAAGTCATCCGCCTCAGCTTTCAGACTGGAAAGATTGTCTTTAAAAGTTGTAACACAGAATGGTATAATGACAACGGAATGTTAGGGCTTTCTGTGCGATAATTAAGGATTATGCCACTGAGTTCTGGGTCATTTTTTTTAGACCTGCCGTAACTGGATGGTGTAATTTTCCTTAGTTTCTTCACCATGTCATCCATGTTACGATATGTGGGAACATTTTGCTTTCGTTTCAAGGTCACGTCCATAGAGTCTGGTATCAGAGTAGCTATTATTGAAAAAATGCAGATTGATAAGATAGAAAGGAATCACAAACAATTCTTTAGCTAATTTCCGTTAAAAAAAGGTACTGGAATAACAAGTGAACATTGGATAAAGTCAAGTGAATCAGTAATAATAAATAACAAAAGAAAAAAACACAGGTCAGAAACGATATACAAATACTCTCTCTCAAACAAATGAATAAATAAATAAATGAGACGTAGTATTCATAAATGCGCACACTAATCTGAGATAGAATGAACGAAAAATAATTTTTTGTTTACGCAATTTGTACCTTCTCCTTTAGCTAAATCTGTAAATTTATCCTGTAAATATTTATATAACTCCCACTTATCGTCTCTATTCTTCGTCAATGCCTCTTTGTCTTTCTTTAAAGCTTTTATTAGCTCATCCAAATCACTTTTATCCTCTTCCAAATTATTCTTTTCATTCTCATTTTTTTCTCTTCTTGCTAGACTATTCAACCTCCTCCCTTCATTCATCAACTCCTGTAACCTAT
>CAJVPQ010001709.1:0-16755 GCA_910591825.1 Funneliformis caledonium
TATCATTGATATTTTCACGGCTGCGCCGTGAAAATCAATGATATCCATTGATCCCCGTGGAATAACTAATACATATGGAGCCCAAAACTTTTGAAGATCCTTTATTTGAATTAACCAAAAAATCTGATATTTATAGCTTAGGAGTATTGTTCTGGGAATTGACAAGTTGTAAATCACCGTTCGATTTTGAAACAACTGGTAATATTGCTGTCCGGTTTAAAATTCTTGAAGGCTTAAGAGAAAAGCCGATTTCAACCACAGATGATAGATTTGTTAAACTTTATCAAAGTAAGATTCATTTTAACTTTTGTAATTTTTATTACTATCGTTTACTATTATCTTTAATTTACTTGTTTATATAGGATGTTGGAAGCATGAACCAAACGAAAGACCAAATATTAATCAAGTAATTTCAGAACTTAATAGTATTGATTCTAAAAATCATTTTGATTCTAAAGAAAATGAAGATAGTGAAATAATAGATGATGAAGAAGACTTTTCAGGTTATTACGTTCAATTTTATGACTTAGACAAATAAGTTTAAATATTGGGATTGATTCCCTTTTATGTATGAATTAACTTTAGATTTTCGATATGTATTTTTTTTTTTTTTATGAATCTCAAATTAGATTTTAAGAAAACAGATTTATTTTTAAATTTTTATTTTTACTTTGTTAATAAAATTGTCATTTAGAATAAATGAACATTTTGTGAATTTATTTTCTTAAATTGGATTTACAGTATAAAAATTTTACTTCTCTTTAAAAAATTTTATTGTTAGAATTGTTTTTGCGTCCTTTAGCTGCGCCATCAGATACATTATTCGTATTTATATTTCGCATTTTTGGATTTTATATTTAATTGGTTGCATAAAAACTCTTCGAGAATTTAATGATAGGAGTCTTAAGACAACATTTATTTATAAATATATAAATGATTATATTTTATTAGGTTTAAAATATTATTATTTTATTAAATTTTTAATTAGTTGCTAGCATTTAAGTTTTGGCCAAAACCATAACAAGCAAAGGAATAAAAAGAAAAAAAAAATACCTTACAATTAAAGCAAACAAACCCGAAAAGAGCGCAACTAAAAAAAAAAAAAATTGAAGGGAAAGGCGAATTAAAATAAATCAAATACCACTTTCGAAATGATTGAACCTGAAAATTAAGAATCAAAAATCGTTGGATTATTGCGAAGAATTAATTTAGTAAACAAAAAAAAAAATTCATATGCAAAGCATAAAGCATATGCAATATGCGGAAATGTTTATACACTATTTAGTAACTAATCCAAAAGTAAAATTTATTAACTTATTTTCATTATTTTAAAATTTACAATAAAAATAGTATGTGCAACCATAAACTTGTAGCTTTTTTTTATTTTATTAAAAATCTATTATTTAAATCTTTTATTAAATTAACTTAAGCCGATAATTAACTAGTCGTATATAAATAAATTCCTCAATTTTGCTGCATTAAAAAAAAAAAAAAAAAAAAAAATCCCCAAAGATGTCTTTTAATTAAACGGCTTTTCAAACTGGTGGTATCGCAATGAACTAATTTTTTTTAGTTTTTGAGAATATTGCAAAGATTTCTTAACATGCATTTCTCGGGCCTTTTATAACTCCCATTTTTGCAAAATAAAAATGCGCATTTGATTTTATTTATTTTAAATTATATATCTTTCTCAAGAATTTCATATTTTATACTCTTAAATATTTCAAAACTATTCAATTTGTGAAATTTACTCAAAAGCACATACTTAATAGATGCGGCCTTTAAATTAAAGCAAAAAATGATATAATATTATTTGTAAATGAAATAAATATTGAAAAACAATTAGATTGTTTCGGCTATAACTCACGTGAGGGATCAAAAGACGCTAATTCGTTTCTTATGATAGATCTAGATCATTTATTCGCTAAATATTCCCGAAGTTTTGAGGATAATTATCTTTGATACAAAAAGTATATATTTTCTTTTAATCATTATTTGCGGTTCAAGAATGTTTTATTGTTGAAAGCTTTGCATATTATTTAGGTAATGAAAATATATATATTTCACATAAGAAAATTTATTAAAATATATATACGTATTGTAGAAAAAAATTTCCATTAAATTATAATGGTGTAGGCGCGACAGGAATCCCTTAAATTTTAGCGATTCCGTCGAAACTATAATAATCGAAACAATATATAACCATATTGTTACTCCTGGTTTAGGACGAACGGTTCCACCAAGTCAAATTTTCGTCTTATGCGATCAGTATTTTTACATCCATTATAATGCCAGAACATCATTATTTCGCTTGTAGATTGTTTTTGGTAATTATAGTTAGTTCTGACCAGGCTGACAGGATGCCAGTGATACCAGGCTGGTAGAATGACAGAACGGTAGGATGCCAGGCCGTTCTAATTAGTTTTTTTATATATACTGTTTATATAATTTGGAAATCCTAAAACAACTAAAACATACCACGGTCGCTCTTCTTATATTGCATATACACCTCAAATATTCCTTTCTTCCTTTGCGATATTTTTTTCGCTTTCGCAATTTGAACTTCATAAATTTTAATTTGTAATTTCGTTTATTTTTACAATCCCGAATTTTCTTGGTTTATATTTAAATTTCTGTATTTTCGCAGTTTTAATTAATTAGTGATTGGCATTTATTGAGTTTAATAAATTGACATTGCGAAAGTGTAGAGCGCCAACATTGAGGCAACACTGATTAATTAATTAATTAATATTATTAAAAATAAATTTGAAGTCACAATTACTTCATTTTTATCAATTAAAACCTTCTACTTACAATACAATTTTGTTTCATAAATACATAAACGAAAGAACTGGATCCAACAGTAAGTTAACTTCCCATCACACCAAAAAAATTTTTTTTTTTTTTTGAATAATTAAATAAGAACATGAAATTAAAGCAGGCCGATTATAAACAATATCCCGGTTATGATTTATAAATATAGCAAAATATTGATCTATTATATTATTTCTTTTGTAATATAATATGATATTGCTTTATTTTATTACTGATTAATTATCGCAATGTACATTGTATTTTTATCGATAGATTTTTCTTTTTTTGAAATAAGCACTATAAAACGTCACTTCCACAAATCACGACTCTTCTAATTCTCGGTTTCTGATTTTCACATATCGAAACGAAAAGTCATTCTGTGCCCTATCCCATCGACACATTGAAATAATTTAAAGTAACAAATGATATTATATACGATATCTTTCTAAATTTACAGTTTTAATGGTCAGGAAATTAAACGTCATTTAATATATAAACTACTCTTTAATTTTTTGTTGACAGACCCCAATTTGGAGTATTTATGTTTGTGTTGAAAGGTGATTCAGTAGTCATAATTATAAAAAAATGGATTTATAAATAAAATTTGCTTTGTAAAGAGAAAAATTATAAAAGTCTTATTTAGTGTAATTTATATTAATGATAAATTCGACGAGTTGACAACCTTTTAATTTGGAACAAAAAGAATAAATATCAATATTTTGTGTAACATTATTAATTCAATTTTTATTTTAATCGAAAAAAATTTGTTTTTTTGCATATATTTCATTTGTGAAATTCATAGTTTACCAGTAAATTTTGTTTTAAAAGTTAGATGGGTTTGAAGTTGGTATATTATTATTTTTTTTTGAATTTGAATTGAAGTGTTAAGTGTTATTTGATCTTCTGAACGAACTTAACTAAATGATTATTTATAAAAACACGTAACGAGGTCAAATTCCAAGGATGCGCGGATATGAGTACGCCAACACATTTTCACCCACATGATTTTTTGGTATAACTTGGCCGAAATTATCTGTGTGATATAAGGTGACAATTAGAATTTTTCACACTGAAAAAATTCTGTTCCTGAAACATATAGTAAAAATGGAAACCAAGGAGGGTGCGACGGTGACAAATTATATAGGGTCACATGAGGGTGAAAAAAGTGTTGGCGATACTTGCAATGCGTGATCAGATTACCTAGGTTCACAATTATTCCTGACCATTATATCCATATAAATTTTATTTTATTTTCTTACAAATAGCTATTAATTTATTACTTAACTAAATTTGTAAATTAACTTGATCTTCTGCATCAGAAAAATCCACTTAGCAGGTTATTAAATTATTCTTAACAATCAATATCTTATCTCGAAAGAATAGGAATATTTATAAATGTATTAAAAAAAGATTTTGGATTTAATAGAATATAAATATAATGATTTTTAGGCAGATTTTAAGTATTGGACGTAGCGTCGAACCAGGTAAGTATTTGATTTTATTTTCTATATATTAAATCATTGTCCATTAAGCTGATCAATAATTTATTATAACAAAATAAGTATTATTTGTTTATAAATAAATATGACATATAACTTTAATAAGGATTAGGGTGAATCCGAAAAGTACAAATATTGTACAGACCCATAAAATGGTTAAAAATAACATTTAATATTAATATAGATATGTAACTATAGACTTTTTAGCATTTTAATAAACTTCAATTATTGACGTCTACCACTATATATATATAAATAATATTAGTTTATATTCAATCATAAATTACCTCTTAAGTGTGATGAGTCAGAAATTTTTAATTCATGTAATTGAGAATCTTGAAATATTAAAAATGCTTTAAAATTAAATTTATATTTAATTATCGAAAATAAAAAATACAAAATACCTTCATTATTCTCATCATTTTCAAGATATGAAGCAATAAAAGATGAATCAATTGACTTTGTCAAATTTTTATATGCAAATGTTCTACTCGTATATACAGCGTCAGGATTTATTTTACGTAAAATTGATATATTTGGTATTTCCTTATCAGCTTCTTCAAACCCTTCCTTTATTTCTTTTATATGTCCATATTCTTTAGTATCTT
The DNA here is from genome assembly GCA_910591825.1 of Funneliformis caledonium. Classification (NCBI taxonomy): domain Eukaryota; kingdom Fungi; phylum Glomeromycota; class Glomeromycetes; order Glomerales; family Glomeraceae; genus Funneliformis; species Funneliformis caledonium. The sequence goes on from CAJVPQ010001709.1 coordinate 4,922, forward strand.
TATACTTCTCATATATATTAAGTGAATTACTCCAAAAATACAATGTGTTATGCAACTCATCGTTAGTTGGTCTTTGAAATGGATTTGCATTCATACACCTATAAGCCAATTTCTTGTAAAATTCAGGGGTTCCTTTTCCAAATTCTGGACGAAGCCCATTACAAATATCCAAGGCTAAAGATATGTCATGTTTTCTATCATAAAATGGAGGATTTCCAGTCGATAATTCAGCCATAATTACACCAAAACTGTAAATATCAGAAGATTTGGTATATAATCCACCATTCAAGACTTCTGGAGCAATGTACGGTATTACACCATATATTCGGTCATCCGATTTTTGCTTATCTGCTGGTCCTGATAATCCAAAATCTGAAATGTAAGAAGAAGATATATCTTGCAAGACATTTCCACTATGAAAATCCTTATGACAATATCCTAAATCATGTAAAATATAAAGGTCACAAGTTAAACTGTATAAATTTTTAATTTTATCTTTCCATAACAAGGTTTTAAATTTATTTGAAAGGTAACTCCTCAAATTTCCTTCAGGAGCAAATTGTACGATCATAATAAAATCTTTGGTTTCTGGATCCTGAGTTATCCCATAAAATTCTAATGCACTACCAGTTTGACAAATATCCCAATGTGCTTTAAGCTAGTTTATTGTAATAAAAATTTAATAACAAATTAGAAGAATATTCTTATTAATTAATATCAAATATAAATGTGATATACCTCACTAAAATATTTAGCTGACATATCCATTTAACCTTTTCAAAGCAACCTTCATAGGTTTTGGATCATACTTTTTCCAACTTCCGTCATTTTGCTTTCTAAATTCCGATTGACCATCGATCCATGTTGCAGAATATACTTTGGAAAATCCTCCTTCACCAATTTCTTTTATGTCTGTGAATCTATCAAAAGGCACCCATTCAAGAATTCTTTGATGCTGATTCCATCTTGCACGATACATTGTATCTTTTATGAATTTATCAATATCAGAATTTCCACTTGTCCATCCTTCAATTATACAGTAAGGGTCACATTCTTTACACCATAATTTCTCGGAAAATGGTTTATCGCAATAACGACAATTATTATCTGAGACATTTAATTTTGATTTTATTAGAACTTGGGCTTCATTTTCATGGCTATTTGCATTCATTTTTTTTTTTTTAAAAAAAAAAAATCTGTAACGTTGCTTATTTCAATAAGGATATAAAAGGGAATTATAACACCAAAATTAGATCAACGGAAAAATATTTGCCGAACATCGCAGTGGTACAAATCAAGCTTTCCCACCCCTTTAAGTGGTGAAAAATATTTTTTCACGCCCTTAACGTCACCAGTCACGTGGGGGTGGAATTCAACCTCAGATACTGCGGTAATTATATTGTGAACCACTAGCATTTTAATACATTATATACTTTACGTTTAAACCATATGATATATCATTTTCCTTAGATTAAATAGCTTAATTTATTCTTCAATATCCAATCCTTTACTACACTGTAATCGAAAGTTTACTATCTATATAGTTTCCTAATTAATTTTATAGTTCCTTAATAATAAACTAATCGGTTAATCATTTTCATAGTTTGACTAAAAAAAATTACCTTGGTAGTACTACTATTGCATAAAGGATAATCCTAAATGAAGATATCACTAAATATTCACATTTGTTAGTAATAACAAAAAAGACGTAATAAATTCTTGAACATATAATTCATTCTGTGTTACAACTTATTATTTCTCTTTTACGTCATTTATATTAAATAAATTATTAAAAAATAATTTTTCCTATATGGGACTTCGACAATAGGAATACGTCACCATCAAATTAGAGATTTGGACGGTTCTCTCGGTTTCATTTCGGTTCCTCTTCGGCTCTCCTAAAGTAAATTAAGACTAGGAGCGTCAAGTTAAAAGCATGTCATGATCAAATTAAACAAAAATTTTTTTGTATATAATCTTAATTTGATGAAGATACGACTTTGAGACGAGTTGACTCTTTTGAGCCGGCTCCGGTTCGATTTTAAAATTGGTCAATTTGTTTGTAACTCAGGCAAATTCAGATATGCTGAATTCCAGAACCGACTATGAATCGCTCTTTTTGAATCTACACAAACATAATAAATTACTAATATGTGATGCTTTTCTATTAGCAACGCCCTACATTTTAAAATTGTTGCATTGAAAGCGATTATAATAAGGAAAGTCTGTAAATTAAATAAATTTCTCTTGTATTCCACATCATACTCTTGATTTGGATAAATTTAGGCTATCGCACGCTCAGTGCTTCGATTGATCATTTTATCATAGATTTTTTGTTATCCATCAAAAAATGAAAAGGAAAGGTCTGAATATTTCAATCTAAAATGCAATAAAATCAAAAATTTTGTTAAATAAGACAATGAAAGAAATAATGTACAACTTTACTAGTTTATTCAGTATACGATATTATTACATGATAAATCTGTATAGATGGTAAGTTACTGTAATTTTATTTGCGTTCTTTTTGTCTGAAGACAATCAAATACTAGGCAATGTCGTTCTGTGCTGCATATTGATCACCCAATAGAATTCTGCGTTGCTGATGTCATGTCACGCGCGTTTCACAAAAATTGAACACTATAGTCTTATATTCGGATTAGATTCCCTAGTTAAATGAAAATGAATTATGTGTTTGATAATATTAGTACGGGAAAATATTTAATATTAATTAAGAATATTATCAAGGCAATATTTGTAAAGGTGTTAATTAATTGGCTTAACTGAAAACAGACGAAGCTCTTATATCTTATTATTTAGATCTGGAATTTTTGGAAATTAGTTATGATGGAACCAGTTAGTAATCTATCTGAACTTAATAATAAAATAATATAAATCTTAAAAGAACTTCATGATTACAAAAGTAATGCTTAGTATATGGATAACGTCAGCCTATTCAATTTAGGATTAAACTGTTTTTGTCTTTAGTAAATAATATTTTAGGTTTTAGAAAATTTTATAATAAATATTGTTCAAAAAACAAGTCCTTTATGTGTCTCCCGATTAATATTTGTACTCAGAAGCTATGCTATTTATTATTAATATTTTGATGCATAATGCAACCAAGAGCAATTATAAAATCTTTATCAATTAAACAAAATTTGTCAATTTTTTCGCTACATCGTTTAAAGTTTTATCACGCCATTTATCGATTAATGTCATTATAATTTTTAGGCGGATTCAACTCTTAATTAATTTTATTGACTCCAAAATCCATCATTTATGATTTATTTACAACCTTTTCACTGATCTTGGCAATTAGGAAAGCTTTGTTCAAAGATTAAAGTATATAATAATGATAATGAAATGTAGCTGATTTATGTAATATTGTAAATAAAATTTATATTATAATTTGAAATAAGTGAATACGTATCTTCACATAAAAATTAAACATTCCATTAGGCACTAGCAAATATAATATTAAAAAATTACAAATCGTAAATAATTACTTAGCGAATTATCTTGCAACCTCTTACGACGTGCTAATACAATTCGCGCCTGTATGTGTTTGAAAATTTGGTGAAAATAAATAAATTTTAAAAATAAATTTTTCAAATTTACTATGACACTTTTTTACAATCTGTATATAAATAAATGATTATTTTTGATATTTTATTTCGGCGTTTATATTACCCTTGAAAATTCGAGTCGAATCTGCGTCGAACAATGATCGGGTCGAGTCGAATTCGGTCTCTGTAATTATTAACGGGTTCGAATTCGAATATGCTTCAAACCCGACCGTTACGGAGCACTAGTTTGATTCCCATATATAGGATTATATCCTCCTAGAATTTCATAGGTCTTTTTCGTTACGGTTTTCCGTTTGTCATTACAGAGTTTGTGAAAGTCTCCGCGTCAAATCCATACCGGCTATCACGTAACAATAATTAATTCATGGATTAAAGGTATCTTAAGGTGTGAATCCATAAACAGGATGCTTTTCTTCCTTTTTATAAACCCAACTTGTAACTTACACATCGATTTGCCTAGTATATTCCCATATTAGTTTTTCTTTCAACGAAATATTCAGTCACTCCTTTTCATTTTGTTTTTCTGATAATAAAAAATATGTAGTACCGAAGGGGGACAAAAATATTGCACGATTTTATTTTAGAATAAAATTTTTTTAGCAGATCATTTTTTTTTTATATTCACAAATAACACATCAATATTTAGTATGTCCTCCTTTAGCATCGATCACCGCCTGAATTCTATTTGGCATTGATCGCACCAAGTTATGATACACTTTTTGTGGTATCGCTTCCCAAACCTCTTTTACCACCTTTTCAAGTTCACGAATGCTTGATGGCTGAGGGTTATGTTTTCGAATTTCCACCTCAACTACAGCCCACAAGTTCTCAATTGGGTTGAGATCGGGACTTTGAGCAGGCCATGGAAGCACCTCTACATTTTGAGAATGCAGAAACTCTCGTGCAACTTTTGATGTGTGAACTGGTGCATTGTCTTCCTGAAAAATGAATTTTTTTTTGGTTTGCCGGGAAAATGCTTTGAGTATGAGAACCGCATAAGTGGAAAGCACCTCTTTGTATATATTTCCAATTACTGAACCTTCAAGTAGAATAATGAGACCTAATTTTAAAAAGGAAAAACATGCTCAAAACATTCTTTGAGGAGAATGTTTTACTATTGATGCAATGCAATCTTCATTAAATTTTTTTCTTCTGGCTTTTTCCACACTCTTCCCCATCCAGTTTTTCGAAACTGTGAAAATGTAGACTCATCTGTCCAGACTATATTTTTCCAGTTTTCTACAATCCAATTTCTTCTTTCTATTGCCTATGCAAGTCATTTGTTTTTGTTGATTGCTGAGATGAGAGGCTTCTTTTGAGGAATACAGGAATGCACATTTTCCTTGTAAAGTGCACAACAAATTGTTTTTGTAGAGACTGGCTTATTAATTTTAGCTAGTAATTTCTACTAGATTTTTTCGTCTTTGAGAACCATTGCCTTCAATCTTTGCCTTTTTTGGTTATTGATCAAGCAGGGTCGATCTGGTCATTTTTTTAGAAGGTGTTTCTGATTCATAAGCTGTAAGACACCTCGTAATGGTTGTTCAATAACATCCTATTGCTTTTGCAATCTCTGTATTGTTGTGACCTATTTTTTTGGCTGCAATAATACCTCTCTTTTGTATAGGAGTTAATTCTTTAGTAAGACCCATCGCATACGCAAAGTTGAAAATGGTAGAGATTTTTAAACCTGATTTTTACAATCTTTAACATATTAAATCAAAACAATAAACAAATATTCTATTTGGAAAATATATAATATAAAAATCACATAGCCAATTACATATTAACAATTTATTAAATTGGATAAATTTTGACCGTGCAATATTTTATCTCCCCTCTGTACATTATTAGTGATAATCTGTTTGCGTCACTAAATGACTACACTAGTTAATACCACCAGTGATCACTAGGAAAATCATGATCATCATTTTCATTAATTTCACTACTATCATAGTTATCGTTGTAATATTTATTTTATTTATTATATTTATTTTCATAGTTATATTTACTTTCATTATTATATTTATTATTTCTTTTTTATAATTGTATTTTATATTAATATCTTGGATTATCGCTCTGACAAAACTAACAAGTTTTTATCATACAATTAATAAAGTATAATCTTAATAACATAAAAACTATATCTTTGTCAATATTTATTTCTTTAAAATATAAATTATCAATAAAAACGATCTGACCCTTCAACTTAAATAAATTCATGTTTATTTATTTCATAGTTTATAACTTAAACTCTCTGTTAGCAAATAAGCTTTGTTATCTTAATGACATAGTATTTAGGTGTAATAAGTGATGATTTCTGTTAGGAGAATCTTTATTGAAAATATATATAATGAATCGCTGAAGAACTAGCAAGATGTATAAATTTTAAGAAACTTGAGAGAACTACATCATAGCATATAGTTAGGCATTACTTAGATGAACCTTTTAACCAAAATTATACTTGTAATTAGTATTATCCACCTTTCCAATCAAAACTCTTTTCAATAGCTTTAAAAATTTCTAAAATTGGTTTAGACGTGAATATTAAGCAGACACTTTTATCTCAAGAACTATCATTACCTTTAATCTATTTGAACAACTTAGTAGTACTCCTGAATCTGAACATCATAATTCTCACCTAATAAGAGTTATCTACCAGCTTCTTGCTAGCATTTGATATCGTGTTCAATCTTTTTAGCAGACATAATATATTTGTACGTATAAGGCATATTATTTTGAACAAATTATTTTCAACAACCTATTACCTTATCTATTTCTTCAAGAGTATATACTGAAATCTTAGAACAGAATCTAGTGAGGCCTATAGCTGATCAACAATTACTATAACAGCTTGTTGCTTCTTCAACACCTTTCGCATCTAGCTTAAACTCATCCTCTAATTCACCCCAGTTGAAATTGAAATAAAAGCTGTATTAAAAGATTAAATAAGAGCTATTTTTCAAGAAATTTTTGGAAATAATGGACAACACTTAACAGATATTAGTGAACGACTCCAACTAGTTCAAAGAGAAGAAAGATCTACTATTAAATTGATTATTTTTCAGGAGCTGAAAATGAAGATCCTATAGAATGGCTCACGACGTTTGAAAGAGCTGCAATTACCAATAGGTGGATAATTGAAGCACGAAAGAAAACTATTGCTAGAGGACATCTTAAAGGTATAGTGGCTAATTGGTTTAATAATATTACTATAGCAATGAAAGATAATTAGAATACTGAAGCAAATGGTGGTCAAAACTTTGTAAATTTATTTAAAGCTCGTTTTATTAGTAAAACTAAGAAAAATCAATAGTATCTAAAATTAACTTCTCTGTGACAACAAATAGATGAATCTGTAGATTTTATGCTAATAATTCAAGAAATTAGTAACTCGTGTAGGATTAACAGATGATGCACAAAAGAAAAGAATGTTTCTTATATGACTAAATCCTACTTATACTTCATTAGTCTACTCATAAAATCCTGCTAATTTAGATGCTGTTATAAACTCTACATAAACTATTAAAATTGGATATAATTTTGCTTCTAGAAAAGCTCCTAAAGATATTAGTATTACTACAGCTTCTACTTTTAAAAAAGTGGTTACCAATGTTGAAGTGGATGAACTCACTAAGAAATTGGAACAGCTATCTATTAACTATACTAATTTGATGACTGCTTTATTAGCTTAACTTCAACAACCACTAAGAAGACGAACAAAACAAACATATAATGATGCTACAAGGAGACTCAGACAAATTATGACTTCTATGACTTGTTATAATTGTAACAGAAAAGACATATAGCAAGAAATTGCTCTCAACCTTATCAGCAACCAAGAAGGATTAATAAAAGATCTCGTTATGATGATACCAAGATGTACATCTAGCTAACCAATATTATGAAAAAAAATAAGATGACGAGAAATATACTTCAAAAGAATATTACAAGGAAAACGAATATGAAGTTTACCTGAACACTAGATCTAGACCTTATTCAAGAAATGCTGTGTACAAAAATAAAAGAGAACCAGTAAAATTTCAAATCCTTCTAAAACTAAAATAACCGTCAAAGAATTAGACATGAAAGAACTAATATCAGAACTTATGACTGAACTAGTTAGAACTGAAAAAGAGTTAAAAGCCCTTAAAAGAAGGTTATTACTTACTCTTATTGAACAACTAACTAAATTTAATGTCTTTACCTATTTGCAAAATTTACTATATAGACTATCAGTGGGATAAGCCACACATACTATTCTTAAATATCATTCTGGCTTAGCTCGAGCTGATAGACATTCAAGAGAAAGAGTTACTAACAAAATTAAGGAAGCTAATCTAGTAGAAAGTGATGACGAACTGACCTCTGCTGCAAAATGTATCTTGAGGATTAGACAAAAAACTCAAACTGCAATCATCAATAGTGAAGCTGCTACCAGCATCATAACTAAAGCCTTAGTAGAAAATTAGGATATAAAATGAGTCAACCCTCAAAAATGATAGTAGTAACAGCAAATGGTGCAAGAACTCGTTCCCTCAGAATCATTGACAACTTGTCAGTGAATATTAGAAGAATTAAGATACCCACATCTTTTCAGGTACTTGATTCCAGAGATAAAATCCTTATACTTGAAAATGATTGGCTCAAAATAACTAATGCTATTATGAGTTAGGAACAATCTATCCTTACTATTAAACGAGATGGAAGACGAAAAGAAAATGATGAATAAGATGAAAAACCCAAAGAAATGAAAGAAATAATTGATATTTTTTAATATTTAAATTTATTATTTTTGCCAAAAAAATATTTTAACATTATCTAAATTCTATGCAGATTTTCTACCTTGGATATAATAAAATTTATTTATTCAAAAATATTTCCAGTTTAATTCATTTCACAATGCTAATTAAAAGTATATTGTATTATTTTTTTTCTGAAGTTTTCGATCCGTATTTGTTTAGCTAATTTCATATTGAGATCGTTAATAAAGAAGAACAAATTATTTAATCAACTTTAGAACATACTATATTTTCAGATTTAATCAACAAATTAGTAGAACAAACAATATTTTGTATTAAAGAAATGGATGATACTGTGAGTTTTTAAAAATGGTCATTTTTGTTCTTTTATTTTTTCAGAATAATTGAAATTTATTTTTGTATTCGATATATGAGTGGGTTCGTTAGATAAAGCTCTGATATAGATTCGTGTTATGCGGAGGAAGTGACAGGTAAAAAAAATTATATCACGTGAAATTTTGTGCATTTTAAAGGTTACACAAGGGAAGTCGGCGTGGGCATACTGCGGAAATTTTTACAAAAATCACTATTTCTTTGCTACCACCATCAATATCTTAAAAATAACAGCATTTCTTAAAAAAAAACTCAATTTTCGTTTTCACCGCAGCTTTTCATGATAATTAAATTTGTCATCAAAATCAACATCAAAATTTTTTTTTTTTAGAATTTATTTACTAAAAGATTTTAATTTTTTTTAAATTTATTTTACTACTGCCCGGTGACGAATGTTTTTAAAAAAAACATTATTTTTTAAAATTTATTTTACTACGATTTTTTTTTTTAAAGAATTTGCTACGGAGGTTATAAATTATTTTGAATCAGATAACGGGCACGATCTCTACAATTCTTTGGTTGGACAACTCTTAAAAACTATTGATAAGAAAGGATTTGGCGGATTTAAACAAAAAGGTGCGTTGTTTATTTTGCTAAGGAAGGGTAACTCCTAGTTTAATTACTGCGTTTGTTCGTTTGGTATCTATCAATTAATTCAGGCACTCTAACTTTGGTGTTGCTGATTATGAAAGAGATGTATCTTCTTTTACCACTAATAATAATCTCTTTCTCATGATGAAATTTTTTGTATAATTTACTAGGCTAAACTTATTTTTACTATAGAATTCCAAAAAAAAAGGTTGAAGATAAAGAAAACGGTAAACCATCAATGCAAAAGATATTAAACTCTGGAAGAATGAAGAATTGGCAAACTTTTCTCTTCAAGATCTTCAAGACCGTGCAACCCGCGAAATTGGGAGAATTTAGCCGATCATAACGTCGATGAGTTGTGCTTATATATTGAAGGCGTGGATCAAGATGAGGAATAATGCAAGGCGGAATCGGTTTATTTTCGAGTTCAAGAATAAAAGTTTCACTTCTTGGATTTGAAAATCAGTCACATACTTAGTCTTTCTGCGCGATAAAAACTTAATAATCTTATAAACATTTGTTAAAAGTTCATGGGAACTTTATTTATTCATTACAAATCAATACATTAACAATAATTGAAATTATTTAAACGATAATCATACAACTTATATGACAAGAAAGAATTAAAATAACTTACGTGACAGTAATTCCATAAGGTAACCCACCTACCGCTTATCCTAAATGATAAGCATCAAAAACCATACTTTCTCAAAAACTTTATCAGAATCTCTGGTTATGATATCCTAAACTAATTTTTAAAAAAAAAAAATCAAATAAATTAGATCGAAACAAAAAAAAAAATAACTATAAAATCTACCAACTAACCTGGATTTTTCAGATCGGGTCGTGTCAGGTAACGGGTCGATCCGAACTGATTCAGAGTTCTAGTCACTATGGTCATTTTCATTTCAACGTTCCCTAACGCAAGTTATCAAGTGCATATCCTTAAGGTTGACCATCCTTCATTGGATTTAAGCTAGCTCATGTTTTGGTCTTTCTATCATTAGCTCTATTGAAAAAGGATAAATAATTAACCTGAACTCCTTGCAACAAGAGAAATAGGAGACTACTGGAACGAGAAATCACCTAAGAGGAATATCCATATCTTAGTCGAACCGCCCGTGTCAACCGTCATTTTGAGCAAGGAGGTATTTGAATTAGGGAACAACTCGCTTCGTTTCAGGATTGCTTTACAAATCTGCCTATGGTGGTGCGTAACTTTTTTACTTGCCTTTATTAAGTGAAGTATTTTAAGGTTATGAAAAATTTATTCAGCATTTAATACATACAGATTTCGACGTAGTCATTCACCCGAAACGGAAGCCTAATAAGTGGACTGCAAATATCGAACATGCGACTCCCGCTCAAAGATTATTACTGTACGTAAGATGTATCACTTGAAAATTATGGTGCGGAACTCAACTTCATGAATGATGGAGACCAATATTCGCCCTAGAACGATCAAGACTTTCGTGAAATCCTCCGCATATTCGTGTCAAATAAATATCTCAAGTTTACTGTATTCATCGAGACGCCATCAAAATCTTTCTCAGATTGGTCGTTTCCAAATGTGTGCCAGCTTTATGTTATTAGCAATGACTCGAAGTGTTCCCTCCTTTTCATGTGGTTCTACAGACTTAGATAGAGATGAGTCCAAGGCTGTGATTAAGCACCTAATGGCAGAAATAAACTTCGTCAAGATGTTACTCCCTCAACAAAGGCAAAAGTGGCAACGAAGACTATTTATCCTTACTGTTATCTGGCTTCTGGGGTCTCGTTTTAAAAAGATAATTTCAAACTCATACCAGAAAAAATTATAGAGGGTCGAAATAGGCAAGGAAATCTCGACAATGCAATAGAATGGTAGGGTCCTTGGTATAATCGAAGTTAAAAAGGAAGATTTTATGAAGGGATTCGCCCAGGTGTCTGTGCATATGGAGTCATCCTTGTCACATAAACGCAAAGCCGATGAAATCGATAATGGACAGGATGTAGATAGGATATTTGGGATTGTAACCAATGCATCCGAATGATATATTATGGAATGTTCGCTAGATAATGAGGGGAAGCCATCATTTAAGCTATCTGAATTAGTGATCGTTATGTATAAAGATGAGAAATTGCAAGCTAAGGTGGAGAAGGCACAAAAGCCGATGGAAGCTTCTCAAAGTGGAGCAAAAAGGTAAGGTCAACGGGCAATCTTGCTGGAAAATCGAATTATAATTTAAGGCTTCACATTAGAAAATTTGTCATTTATCACGGGCTATGTGTATTTTTTTTATATGTTACATTTCGATTATATGTAATAAATTTTATTTGAATCAGTGTTATAATTATAAAGCAATGAAAATAAATTTCACTAATTTATTTATTATTGTAATTAAATTTTATCTCCAAGTTATTACAAAGCAAATTTACTACAATTTATGTAATGTTTTCATCAAGAACTAGTATTCTATACACCCCAAGGAAATACGTGGAAATTTCTTTATCCGTTTGCATAAATCATTATCGCCAATAT
>CAJVPQ010001710.1:0-16747 GCA_910591825.1 Funneliformis caledonium
TTTATTTATATCGAAAATCTCAAATAAATAAAATATTATTTTGGTTGACCGGATACTTTTCCGAGGGTAGTGTATATTTCATAGTCACTAATTATTTGTTTACGCGAGCAAAACTTAATGCAAACATAAACCGAAATTGAAATTCAAAAGAACGCTTCACACTTAATCCAAAACACAACGTAGAAACCGGATTAATGTTGTTTCTTTTTCGAGCTCTTCTTTTTTTTCGAATTCATTTTCTTATTTATGGATTTGTCAAAGGTTATTTCATTTGGTGAATCTAGGAGAGAAGAAACTAATTGTAGAAATTAAGATAAAAATAAGAATTAACAAAATCTCGACAAACCATTCTTAACGTCCTCATATTCATCAATAGTTCCATCGAATTCTAAACCCCAAAATATACGCGTAGTCCGAGATTCTTTTTTCACCTCACTCCAAAAATCCCCAATCACCCGTAAAACATTACACATTGAGCCCCATTCGAACACACGACCGTAGCAGTCCAGAAAAAGAATTCCAGCGTATTGTTCTCCGATGAGAATGATATGATCAAAACCATACTCTTTAACAGGCGTCATATAAAATATAAAAGTAGAAGGATCTCCACCTTCGAAATTACAGTTAAGAGATTTTGCGACGCGTTTACGATCTAATTGATTTGCGATCATTTCGACTATCATGAATGGATTTTTCGGATTATTGCAATCTTCTCGAGATTCATACTGCTTTTCACCATTCTGCACATGTGACATGGTTTCTGGAATCGTTGTTTTGACAGATTGAACGTTCGGGACCACAAGACGACACGGTGTTTTCGGTTTTTCTTTCGTCCATGCATTGCCCGCCAAGACACCGATTCTGCGCAGTTGCCCCAAGGATAGTTGCAACGATCGGATTCTCTCTTGGTTTGGGCAACATTCGAATGGCACCATTGTAGTATCGGCATAGTTTTCACCCTTGACATTGCTATTAATTCGTTGTTCTCGTACGACTTCTTTCCTGCTCCACTGCGAACTGACGCCCCGAACATAAATTTTACGATCTTCATTTTTTTCGCTGATATTATTACATTTACTGCTGTTGGGCGATCGTTCACATTTGTCACCATCATTGTAATTTTGTCGGCTAAGATAATTAGCATTCTGGAAAGATATTTTTTTTGGTCTTGAAGCTCCATTTCCTCGAAATTGATCATTTCCATAATGTAGTACGTCCATAACAGACACACCACGTCCCATATTGTTACCATTAGAACCGGACGACAAAAAGGCGGTTTTACCATAATTCCCGTAGGATGATCGGTTGGAACCACGATTCTCTGGGTTCTACATAAAATATTATGTTAAATACATATTTTTTTTCTATCTATTGAGCAGTGTATAAGCTAAGATACCTGAATGGAATAATGAAATCTGCTATCAATCTCCTCGTCCATTTTTTTTGTAAGTTGTCTAGCCAAGACCAAGCGTAAAAATTTTGAAAAATAATATTATTTCAGTATAACAAATGGTAAGGGAATCATAAAGACAAAGACTAACTTTTGTACAATATCTTTATTTATGGTAAACAATGACGGCAGACTCATGTGATAAGGATTGAACAAATGATGACATTTAGTGAAAGCAAGATATGCTAAAAATCACGCTACCGTAAAGCGCGCTCTATAGTACCCTGAGTATAATGACCCTACCCCCCTTTGGAACGGCTTAGAATGTAAAGTATCCCGGGTATTATACATTGGAGTTTAAAATCAATGGAAAAAATTTTACAATATATAACGCTTAGTATTGTACCCCTGAAATTTTTGTAGAATGTAAAATAACCGGGGTACTATAGAGCGCGCTCCGATTGTCAAAAAATCCAAAAAGTCATTTGAAGTTCAAACGGATCATTGGTCAAAACAATTTATATAAATATAAAAATCAGAATACCTATGACGGAATTTGTAAAATAAGATTGGCTAATGCTTTATGTCTTACAAAATCTATAACAACAACTTGGGACAAGATATAATATTTTATATTTCGCGTTGTTACTCTTTTATATTTCTTTTTTAAGTAAATAAAGTTTTAATTCTTAATTACATAAAAATATCCTTCAATAATCATATAAATTATAAAATAAACAAACAATTGCGAAAATGTAATTTTATTATTAAAAAAAAAAAAAAAAAAAAAAATATGGTTTCTGCAAATGGTAGAGTACAAGGTCCACTTTCAACACCAGAATTTGAACAAGAATTTTTTTTTTAGTTAGCAATTTATTAATTTGTCGCGCTTGAAAACTATTTAAACTTAAAGATCATCTTATTTCATTAAAAACATAAAAATGCAAAGAAATATTACAAATAATTTACAATAAAATTTAAAGATTTTTTTCTTTTTTTATCTGAAATGGAGCAATTAAATTAGGATCTTGTTCAAGTGTTGATAGCCGAGAATACACCCCTTGAAAAAGCAGATAAATTAAAAAATTTTATTCAAAAATACTTCAAGCATGGTAAGCATTAAGGATTTTTATATAGTTATTATTTTTCAAAATATTTCATATACTATAATTAAGTTATTTTAGGCGATGATATGGCAGGTGTAAAACAACTTCGAGAAAATATTTACCGATGTTATTTGAATCTGAAGTAAATAAATTAAAAACAAGTTTAAAGGGGCAACGAATTTGTATTACCTTTGACGATGTTTGTAATAGAGCAGCGAATATCCTTTTAGTTAACAAAATTAGTTGCAACAACACATCTCAAAAAGGTTGATAATTCTACTATTTCGCAATTTGTTACGACAACTCTTCAATTATAACATTCCATATGAAGATGTTATTTTTATATTCTGATAATGCAAATTAAATTATGTGCTTTTTTATTAAATATATTCTTACATCATTACCTTTCCTTTGTAAACGTAAAGATCTAGCGCAACAAAAATTAAAAAAATTTAACAACTTTACAAAGTTAATTTATAAAATAAATTTTTTGATGTTTTAAATGTTGCATATTAATAATGATGAACGATTTGTTAAATAACCTGTTTAGGTTAATAAGGACTTACCAAATAAAATTATAGTACAAGGTTATTACACAAACTAGCCGAGTATGATTTTTAAAACAAAGAATCAATGTTGTGCCCCAAATTAATCAAATGCAAATTTCAATTTCGGGCAAAAAAATTTGAAATTTCAATTTTGGGCGATGCGATTTTGCTCCCAATTTAAAATTAGGGCAAATTGAAAATTGAGACATGCGGTGACCCAAGTTGACTATTGCCCTAATTTAAAATTAATTTTACGTTGATTCTCATGTCTTATTATTAATGTATCTATAAATGTTATAAAGCATGAGTTATTTTGCATGCTTTCCGAAATGACTAGACCAATAATAATCATGTTGAATTCTAATTAGAAAAGAGAAGTATTACCATCCTTAGGCGCAGTCATCGTGATATTTAAGTAAATTCACGAATTCAGGACTCATCTTTGTCAAAATTCCCACCCATGAACGTAGCAATGGTCTTTCAAATGAAGGCTCTTTTAAATATTTTTTGGCAAAATCTATTGGAGGATGATAGGTTTTTCTCCTGAAAATCGAATGACGATTGCATCAACACGTTAATATTATAATTATTTTTTTCTTTATGTAAGGAATTTACTAAAAAGTTCGTTCTAATATAATATATCCAATCATTACGAAATGTGAAGTAATCTCTGATAACCATATAACACTATATAAAAAAACTTATTAACGTTAATGTTGTAAAAAAAAAAAAATTCCTTTTAAACTTTTTCTCGACAAAATTTTTTGAATGGGATTAGATCTTGGTGTTATGCCATAAATTTTGAAATTCTTTTTTATTTTTTTTGTGATGCATGTATATTGCTAAAAGTTAGAGAAAAATTCTATCATGCATGTTAGTTAAAATGACGAGTTATTAAGTGCGATTTAATGAACTTGGTTCTGTTAATAATTGATTACATTTAAAGTGATGTTAATATGTATCTTTTTTTTTAAAAAAAAAAGATATATTGAGTTAAAATAACAGAGAGATTTGAATCTATTTCATAACAATTTTAAAATGATGCTATTTTCTCAGCTACTATGAATCTCAACGTTATTTACATAGTCTGTTTCTTTCACGTCTGGTATAACTCCAATATTCTCAAACTTTAGGCATTCCATATATTTCGCATCCAACTCCCTAACTTCACAGTTAGGGCTAATTGCGACTGCATTAAGGGTTTTCCCATCTTCAGCGTTATTTTCTGAGTTAGGAATACTTTCATCGGAAGCTGCATGAAGCTTGATGAAATCATTTGCTCTATTTAACGCAAACTTGACAATCTTTTCAGTTGGAATCATCTAAATTTGTGTATTATGATATAATCCAATCAGAAAAAATTGTACTAGCTTATCCGATAAAGATAATGAAAAACATTACGTGAAAGCAGTGGCAAGCGTCGTCATAGACTTCGAGTGTCACTTTTGTGGGCTTCTTGAATGGAGATTTGGAAAAATTCTCCATAGCGTATTCGGGTACTTGGTACTTGCTTGGATCGGAAGCTTTAAAACAAAATAGAACTATTGAATCCCGAAACCTTTCTCCACCACCTGCTTGCTATATCATAATCATGTTAATTGTTTAGCAGTAATACTTTAAGTTTGAAATTTCATGAACTAATATGGTTAGAAGAAAATGTACACATGATACAATAACCTACACAAAAAATAGGTGGTAAATTTCCTAAGCTTTCAGCACACATTGGACTGACATAAGGAATGGCCAAGGCTTCATTTGCGCAGTAGAACTTAATCCTCGGAAGATTGGTAAAAGAAGGGTGTCCAACCACTTTTGGCTTCTTTTGCTTAATCCTTTCTGATAGTATTTTTACGCGTTCAAGATATTCAATTGACATGGGGCCTGGGGGGCCAAGAGGAGGAAAGAATAACTTGCCAGGTACCATATCAGATTTATCCATTCCAGGTTCCCTGTATGATGGCATGCTACTTGTTAAATCCACCCATGGTGACTTTGCGAATTCATCATTAAATTGAAGAGAAATCGTTAATTAGGATTGAATAAATTATAATAAAACATTGCAAAGCTATATAATATTGATCTATACAAATAAAACAATTCCAGATGGCAATGGTAAACCAGAATCACGAAGAAACAGCGCGGTACCAACAGCCAATCCACCACCAGAACTAATTCCATATAACACAATACGTTTTGGATCAATTGGCTCGAATCCAGCTTCCGGGCCAGGGTTAATAAGGTAAAAGTACGCTGCTAAAGTTGCGCAGGAAATTGATATTTTGGAGTAAGACGATAATCAATTGCTAATCATCAAATTCAAAAAAAAAGATGAATTTATTATATCTTAGTTTTTTTAAATTAATGAATTGTCGATACAGAAAAAAAAAAAGTGACCGAGCAATACTTACAAAAAACTTGACAATCAGCATGCTTAGCGATCGAGAAAGTACCACGGCGAGATATTTTTCTGGATCCCGAAAAATATCCCCCTCCAAACAAGTGAAGTGCGACCCTTCCTGTGACCTTAATTTTTCCGAGATCATTTCCATCACCCTCGTTCTTATCATCCTTAACTTTAATCCACTCTCCGCATAACCCGCCATCATCAAAATCTTTCCAATTCTCATCCACAACGTCCTCATACATTTTCAACCCAACCTCCAAATATTCCTTACTTTTGATTCTATATCTTTCATCCAATTTGACCTCATTCACGATATGATTATTAGAAACTGGTATGGGCCTGTCATTCATGTAATGCTTTGCTTCTTCTAAGGTTCTTCTACCATCATGAAAATTATCTTTGATGAATTCTAAAGTCTCATAATATTGTGGCGATAATGATTGGGACATCTTGAATTTTGATGAGTTGATTAAAAACTTTACGGATAGCAATATTTAAAGAGATTCGCAAATTTACAATGGTATACATTGAAATAGTAATGATTTACATATTTTATTTGATCAATGAGATTCTATATTTGGAAAGATTCTTATTGCAATTTTTGATTAAAATTACCTTCTACGACACTCACGTTATTATTAGATTGGTGAAAAAAAAATGAAATTATCTAATATAATGAGAAATAGCTAAATAATAAGGAATATAAACTATATTGAAAACAAAAATCCCAGAAAAAGAATTTGATTGTTACACGAAGCGATTGAATAATAAAAATTACCTGATTTTTGCTAAGAGGAACCTAAAGAGTAAATTTCGGATAAAAATATTCATTAGCGATCGAACCCGAAACACAATTAAGCAAAGAATATAACTAAGTAATCTAATCTGAAGAAGAAAGAAAGGGAAAATAAAGATAATTAATAAACAAAACAATACGCATAATCACCGGAAAAAATAAAATCGAAATCATTTAGCTAAATAAAATCTAATCAATAAGATTTAGAATATTCTATTCTATCACTGCGGCGTGAAGCGACCGAATTTGCACTTTTAAAAAAATTCCCCAAAGAAGATTACAATAAAGTAAAAGAGCCCAATTAGAATATTTAAATTTAAAAATTCTTTTTTCGTTATATTAATAAAGCTTCATTCGGGTGTAAATCTTAAAAGCATAGCATAAACCTCATCTTTTAACTAAACAAATCAAAAATTGAATTTTTTTGGTCACCGCAAAAAATAAATAGAAAATAAATTTAACCTTTTACATGTAAGGTTAAGCATTTCTTTTCTCTATGCTTAAATGATTTATATTTTGAAATTTTGAAATTATAATGATATAATCAAAGTTGGACCGGGATATCACGTTTTTCGGGATGATTTAGGAAACTAGATTTTGTAAATTTTATAAAAAAATTTCATTTTAATGCTTTTATCCTCAAATCCGCGAGTTTATGATCGGATCGGATTTTAAAAATTTATTTAGTAAGCACATTCGACCCCAAAATATTACGGATAGCAAAAATTTATTTATTATTTATATTTTCTTTTTATCGACGTACAAGTTGATTCCAGAAAAATATCAATAAAAAGGCTGAATACACCTTTGTAAATATTTAGGCTAGGGAAATCGTATCGTAGAAGGTGAAAATTCCACCTGCCTGTATAAAAAAAAAAATTATAAAAAAAATTTTTTTAAAGAATTAAATGTTTATATAGTGTATAATTTACCAAAATTCATTAAATCACAAAAATACTCACCATACCTACTCATATTATCGTGAAATATTATCAAACGGACTTGAAATTAGTTCGAACGGCACGTCAACAGCGGTACAAATTATTTATTTTCGAATGCTGAAAATCTAAGAATGATATGACAATCCATTCTTAACGAAATCTTTCGTGATAGGATTTTGGTGATTTCGTAAAAATCGACAGTGAAATTCCCACTGCTATTTAAACTTAATGAAATGACGCAAATGGTAATTAAGGCTCAAACCATCAATTACCTGATTTTGCTTCTCCATGGGACTTTCCGTTTATC
The DNA here is from genome assembly GCA_910591825.1 of Funneliformis caledonium. Classification (NCBI taxonomy): domain Eukaryota; kingdom Fungi; phylum Glomeromycota; class Glomeromycetes; order Glomerales; family Glomeraceae; genus Funneliformis; species Funneliformis caledonium. The sequence goes on from CAJVPQ010001710.1 coordinate 7,493, forward strand.
CAAAAATCTAATCGGACTATCAAGTAACTTCAATTCATAACAAACCGATATTTTTAATCTGAAAAAGAAAAAACAATGGCACAGAAATTAAATTTTGAATTACAATAAAATCGTGACGTTATTGATTGAATGGTTGAATTAAGTGGACTTTCAAGGTTAAGAAAACCTCAATATAACACAGGTAGATTTTGGCATAGCAGCAATACTTTTAATCATTTATATGGATATTATTTCCAATTTAAGAGTAATTCACGTGAAATAAAATCATTGAATATGATTTATTAAGTATTTCTTGGTTTCAATTCAATAAACTTTATATTATTTTTGAAATTTGAATCATAAATATCAACGTTTAATGGCATGATAATTAAACATAAAACTTTATAGTCGTGAACTCTGAAATCGACTGAAGGTACCTCTCTCAGATAATGAATAACTCAGAAATTCAATATTATAAAGCAAATCCTTGGACTGCAGAATATACATCAACTAGTGAATTACATGTGTATCTGATGATCAAGATGCTATATAAAAGGATTGATAATCAATTCCAAAAATTAATATTCTTCTATTCCTGTACCTATATCATGATAATGAATAATTGATCTTATTCAGTCGAGCTGACAAAGGACGTTCAATTCCAAATGTTCTCAACCTGGCCAAAGAATAGTTTGTACACGTTTTTTAAGACAAAGCTTCGAAAATGAAAATAAAGTTTTTCGTTAGCTGGAATCTTTTCTTACAAAAAAATTCAAAGAAAAATGAACTTATCTAAACCTTCATCTACCGCTTTGTACGCTCCTAGCTTTCTTTATGCTGGGTTTAATCAAGATTTTGGTTGTTTCGCAGTTGGGTTGGATAATGGGTTCAGATTTTATAATTGTGATTCTCTAAAAGAAAAGATAAGGTTAGCATGCTTTTTAAAAAAAACAATCTTCCGTTATTACATTTCTCAATTTTTTATTTATCAATTTGTTGCATTCTAATAGAATTTGATGATGGATAATATCGATCGTTGAAAGTAATATCTTTCTCTAGTGGGCGGAGATAAAAATCTAAAATACGCAACTAACACAGTTTAAAAGAGACAGGTTAGTGTTAAATAATTAAAACAAATCAATCTGACATCAACATATTCAGATCATATTTTCTCTATTATTTAGTTTCCAACAACGTATTTGTGTATGTATTCAGTGTTAATCCAGAAATTACACACTTTTGAAACGATTGATAAAATAAAAATAGGAAATTAGTTGTTATCATAATATTTTCTGCTTTTGACAATTATCACATTTTGAAATCTTTTTATATGTGATAGGTTGATAAGTTTGGTCGCTCTTTCGTCTTCATCAAATATGCTATATTTGACAAGTCGAAAAAGGTCATTAAATAGTAACCTCCAACTTCCATGCAACTATGGCAGTTACAAGTAATAATTCTAACACCCTACCTACAAACTCATCATCGAACACTGCTTCATTTCCACATCATAGTCATTCTTTTCATCAGTCATAATGATGCTGCTCAATTTTCAATCATGGATAGGAGACCAAGTGTATCAAGATAAAAATTTCTAATTCAATAAAGTGGGAGTACAACGGTGATGTCGGCAAAATAATATCATTCCCGCACATAATGGAAGGTTGAGTTGTTTATCTTGAACTCTTATGAAAATAAATGCGCTAATGCCAACCTTTTCAAAATTAAGATTCATTCGTATAATCCTTTTACAAAATTTCTAAATCATTTTTTGTATTTTATTAAATGAGCTACGAAGAGATGTTGATCGAGCGGAGTTATTTCTAAATTTAAAATTTTATCAATTTATTGGTTTTTTTTTATTTCGTTTATTTTGATTTTTTTATTATTCGGTTAATTTTTAGGTTATTTAACTTTTTTTTTTTTTTGTATCGTTTTTTTACCACACGAAGAAAATTTTTTTTCGATTGGTATATTCGGATTTTATTTTTTTATATATTGTTTTAATTGGAGAGGGACAAATAGTAACGAGGAAGTATACAATGATAAAATCTCCGAAAATACTTTAATATAGAAAGTAATTTTCAGGAATGTGAAATATTTCTTTATAGAGACAAAATTTTTGTAGGTTTGATATATATATCAAGAATATCGAAGACAAGAATATTAATTAAGTATTTAAACATTAATTTCAAAGAATTATCATATGTGATGCTAAACAGAAATTTAATGCTTATTTATTTGTCTATATCTTTTTTATTTTAATAAGTATATTCATAAATAAACCATTTGATTTAAAGAAAAATTGATTACGAAATTTGGTCATTAGTCTCATGAAATTTAATTTCTACAATTACAATTTCGTTATTTTTCCCTCAAAAAGTTCAATAAATATAAAGTACTTTTAACAGTTGGACTATAGTGTAATTCAATGATCAACCACCCAGATATCACAAAAGAGCAAACTTCGTTATAATTTTAATTATTGTATAAGTAATAAGGTTAATTGTGAATGAAAAAGTTACTTGAATATTCATTTATGATAAATCTTCATAATAAGCGTTGCTTTTTCATCCTTATAAACAGCTTGATTATTTTTCCAAATTATGACTTATGAATATTTGTAAAAAGCTCATTAGATTTTCGGACTTATGATAGTTGATAAGAGAAATAAGTCTTGCATTATACAGTATGTCATATACAGTAAGATTGTTCATCTTAAATGAAATATCATATGTGAAGGTGCGTAATTGATTCTCAAATAGAAATTGAATTTTTAAGAATTTTATATTCAGTAACTTTGATAAAAACTGCGTTATATTTAATATTTACTTGAGATTTTCTTTCATTCCTTATGCAGAGGGGTAAAAAGTTCTGATCATAATTTCACACCACATGAAGAATTTGTACCTAAATTCCATGTCAAAATTTACAACTTCTCCTATGGTAAATTACAAGTTTATATGATATTTTTTTTAGAAAATGACCTTTGTCATTTTGACTCGAAATTTATAATCTAAGAACTTCAAGTTGGCAAATCTAAATCTCGGTCAAGTGCTCAAAACATTGACATAAGGATACCAGGGAAAGATGACCTTAATTACTAACGACAAATGATTGATGCTAAAAACGCACTTAAACGATGTATCTATCAATTCTAATGGGTATAGAAAGTACATATTTCGTATTATTCCTCACCGCAGAATGCTCCCAAATGGTTATATATAAACCAATCAGATAATATTTACAACACAAAATTCGATACGGAAATGAGTGTCGAAGAAGAATTTGTTACTGAGAAGAAGATCTCAAATGGTGACTAACATCTACGGCAGGAATTTACCCTGCTTGCTAAAGAGTCATCAAAAGAAACCTGCAGGTAGATTTTAACTGAACTGACCATTCCGATTAAATAGGTTCCTCAATGCGATATAGTAGTATTTGATCTATATATCAGTATTTTGTCCACCATTTTATTTAATTATTAGTGAATTATTTATATAAATATTTTGTATTTTTGAGATTGGGCTACATTTGAAAGCCAAAATTCATAATTAATAAAGGAGATTTTATATTAATAACAACAATAAAAGAGGTTAAAACGAGTCATTGACCTACTGATCATTTGACCGACCCATTTATTCAATTCATTTAGATATATTAATGACGCAGAATTAACGCGGACTTTAACTTTTGTTTTCAAAATTTCAAATTATTAATTTATATATAAAATTACATAAAAAAAGTATATATTATATAAATGAATGTTAATTTGTTGAATTTCAATATAAATAGTTTTACTAACCAAAAGCTATTCCAATAAATTTGTGGATTTCGTGATGGAAACTTGGCCCACATATTACAGTATATTTGAATGTGAAAAGTAAATTTAAACGTATTTATTTAATGACGGACAACAATAAATTCATAGCGCGGCACAATTCGTTCGTGTTACAAAAGGAACCATAAAATTTTTTTATTCTCATTTTATTTCACTCACAATAAATATTTTAAAAGGCAAAAATGACAAGATATTTGTATATAAATTTATCGGAAAGATGTAATATCAACATTATTCATCCTTGATAAATCAAAAAATCTCCATTTCTTCTATGTTAAATGTGTTTGCATCCTAAATTTTACTTTCATAATAGGCTTGTCTTCCCATTGATAACCAAATCACTATTGCCAAAATTTAATGTCATAATTTCATAATACGATTCATATATTGCTGTCTTGAACTCGGCTAAAAATTTTTCGAATCCGTCCCATTACCTATATAAAACATAAAAACTTTCGGTAGTAGAGGCCAGTAATAATTGTTACATAAGGACGAACATAATTATTTCTACGATGGAAACTCCAACCACAAGGATTATAACCACCAATAATAGCGTCATCCTCTTTAATTTTAATAATCAAAATACAAGCTCCCTGACCATTACTACGAATAGTATTGATACCATCTCTACTTTTACGATAAATAAGTTTGAAATTATGATTATGATCCTCTGAAATTTTTGCAAGATAATCTTTCCTTTGAATCCAGTTAACAAGAATGGTCGCATGTTTTGGTTTAATGATCATTGAATCAACGCATGACCTGTTAACTTATTTGAAGATCCATGAACACTTTTTAATTTACCAGATTTCCCAAAAAGTTTACCACTTGATTTAGTTAAAAAAGAAATTTAAAAATTGAAGTTGTTGAATTATGGAATTATCTTATTTAACGGGGAATAGCTCAAACTTCGGAATTGAGAGAAAAGGATGCGACTAATCTAAGTGATTGGAGTGAAAAGGATTTTTTGGCTTTAAAAGATACCTTTAATCAATTTATTGAACATATTCGATTCTACGAAATTTTGACAAAAGAATTCATTTGGCCTTTTAGCAATGTATTGACTAAGCACTCTTCGAAGATATTGTGTCATTTTATATTGCTCATACTATACCTTTTTTTTTAAAAAAAAAATAAGAAAATATTCTTGCGTAAAATATTGACACACTTCTTCAAATTTACTTTTTTAAGGTCTCAGAGAATTTTTACCTTTAATAAATTGGATCATCCAATTCTGCGAGATCGCGATTTTAAAATGATCAAGACTTCAAGATAACAGAATGTAAATGAAAATCTTTAATGGGAATACATCACAATCGTCTGCACTAACATGTAATTGGAAAAGAATTTGAAAACCATTTAAAGAATTTCGCAGCAAGTGTATAAATAAATTTCCACGTCTATAACATTATGTAATTATTATAAATTTAATTCGAGACATATGAACTGAGGTAAATAGCATTGTTTTACGAGTTTGGTTAATTAGAAGATTTGATGCTAATCCCTCAAAATTTTCACACATAATTATTGCCACATGATTCAAATTAAAATTTTATTAGCATAAAAGAAAAATTTTGCCTAACCTTTATAGGTAGAAGTTTATTAAAATCTGATCAAGAATAAAAAAGTTTGATCTTTTCTTTATCTTACTAATATAGCATAGAAATACATAATACGGCGTCAATCAGATGTTAAACTTTTCTAGGTTCTTCTTTCAGGTATCCAAAAAATCTTTTTTTCGCCTTCGACATGTAGCAATAAATTATTTGATTTTTAGGTTCTTTTCAGATTACTGACGGTGGTTTAATGCTTTTATCTTATTAGATTTTTTTTTTGTTTGACGGATCGCTTGGGTCGCAGCAATTATTTAAGTTTTTACTTTTCCAGTTCGATCGCGGGCCGTGCTTAATATTATTAATTTCCTAATTTTATTTAGTATTTACATTATTTTAATAGCGAGGATAGTGGTAATGGTGGATTGTTTAAGTTACGCCTCATGACACCCTAGTTTTTAAATACAATAAATCAGAATTTAAGTTTATACTTCTATTTTCATGAAATTAAACGTTGATATTTATGATTCAAACCTCAAAAATAATATAATGTTTATTGAGTTGAAACCAAGATATATTTTAATAAAGCATGTTCAATGATTTTATTTCAAGTGAATTACTCTTAAAATTGGAAACATTTTTTTAGGTTATAAATTATTCATTTACAGTTTTTTTTTTCTGAATGTTAACATATACCGAAGAATTAGACATTAAAGATTTAGAATTTTTTATTAGGAAAATCGTAATAATAGTAGCAATTAATTAGGTTCGACATGTATACTTCACAAAAATCTCTAATAGTAATTTTTATATGATACTTAACAATGTTTTGATTTATATAATTGATTCTAAAAAAAAAAAAAAAACCTAAATAAAAAAAACATTAAAATTACAATAATTAATATAATAATCAAAATCAAAAAAAAAATAACTAAAAATAAAAGATACATATATATAATACCTGAACATCCAACTATCCATTGCTATAGCCCACAAAAAAAAAAAAAATAAAATTTCTTTTTCAAAAAAAATACATAAAAATCAGAAATGGAAGGCGTGGCGTGATGCGCATAGCACCTATTTTACAATAACCAAAGGAATTACTAATTACCATGGAATGAATATTCACAGAGTACGTAAAGTGCATCATCAAGTTTGATCTAAGAGGATACATGTATTGAAGATATGTTGAATTTATGGACGAACTCTAGAAAGCAATAACGACAGAAGGAAATGGTTGAAAAAAGTCTACTACGAACTAATCTGGTTAACTTTTGCTAGCAATAGGTTCTAAAAAAAAATGTTTTTCGGATTTAAATTAGATTATATATATACTGTATTATTTTAATAAATCAAATTTCAAAACAAAAAAAAAATATATATATAAGCGCTTTGTTAAAATGAGATTTTTATTGGATAAACAAATGCCATTTTATATATTATACTTGACAAATTATAAGATTATAATAAAATATTTAGTATGTAAATTTAAACTAATCTGCACACACATATATAAAAGAGTAAAAATTAACCATGTATAATATTGCAGAATCTTCCTTACCAAGAGCAATTCTATTTTATATTCGAAAAATATAGAAGATAATCTAAATTCAAAATTGCTATAAATCCAATATATGCTTTCTTTATGTTAATCAAATAATTTAAAAAATCAATATCATAATTCCTTTCATCGTGTTTATCGATAGAATCTCCATAATAATTATTGATACGAACAAAAATGGGATCTTCGCTCAAAGGATAAATGAATTTTTGTTCGATTAACGTTTTCAACTCACATTGCTCGTCTCTATACTTTCATAAGGAATATAAAGGATTGAATTTGTTTCTATTGGATTGCATTTGGTAGAATCGTTTTTGTTATGATCGATGGCATTATTTTTGTCTAAAGAGTATGTAGATGATGCTTCATATTCAACAATATTAGACGAATTAGGTTCATCTTTATCCAACAATTCCGGAATTGTTGAATAAATATTAATTATTTCATATATATCATCAATTTCAATATATCGTCATCAGTTGAGAATGATGTAATTTCAGAAACCATGGTTTCTTTTGTCATAGCGACTTTTCTTGGTTTGCGGAGTATTTTGCGTTTAAGAGATTTAAAATGTCTTGGAGATATTTTTTTCAACTTATTGGCGATTTATGTTGTTTTGGCCAGAGTTGATCACCATCTAATGGTTCCATATCAATAGAGTGGGAACATACATTTGGGACAACAGGAACGATCTTTTTGTCAAAAATCGAAAGTTGGGATCGAAGGTAGTTGTTTGCATTTTTGTCTGAGAAGTTGCGTTTTTGAAGTATAAAGTTTGTTATTTACTTGTAGTTGTTGTGTTTGCAGCAAGATACCTTTGAGGCCCTGCTTTATAACTTTTGAACAGAATACGTGTTAATGTTGATTATAATTAGAAACCTTATTGTCAAAGGTGTATTGTCGAAAATTTAACTATATAGTATCTTGAATTGTGTGATTCATCAATACAAGTAGTAAAATTCTACAATCTTAAGACATTACTATTAATTGTTTCTTTGTTATATTAACATAAAAGAAAATTTATACTTAAAGTAATGTATTATGTAACGATATCACTTAATTATCACGTTATTACTTGTTCTTTGCGTTATAATACAAATAATAATACACGACAAAAAATAATCAAATGACGCATTTATAAACATACAAATTTACATATTATCAATATTTTTTTTCGGAATAAATAATCACGTGATATTGTCCTTAGGACAATGCAACGAATAGAAAACTGTCATCAATTCATGTGATATAACAATTCAACCAAAGAAATTGAATCAAAAGTTTTGCCAAAATTGATTTTGAAGAAATAATGACCTTCACCTCCACAATGCCTCTTTGGGAATACGTTACATTGCCTATCAATCTTGATTATCATAATCGCGGAAGGGAACTATGCGCAGAAAACAACACATGACCTGACCATTAGGTCAATATTGTTAAATGATACGTTACGTTTTAAGCGGCTTTCAAGACCTCATAAGCATTACGCCAATAGAAATGCTTGTTAATGATGTTGTGTTCGTATAAATTATAATGGATATGCTTCGTTCCAGCTTTGTTACGTTGTCAAATAATACAAAGTGAACTAAATATTCATTTTATATGGCGATCGTATACATATATTAAAAGTATAACGATAATTAATCTTACTATTAGAGTAATGATGCAATAGCTGCCGCGGTTGCTTCATAATTATACGTAATACCTTTAAAACAGCGATTTCACCGCATCTTTTAATGCTTGACGTTTGATAGTCATTAAAGTAAGCTAGTGAATACCAGCAAAATTAATCATTAGAATTATACAAGTTACACTGCATGATAAAATTTTTTTTAACAATGAATAATGATTTTTTTTTTTTACAATGAATAATAATGTTGATCTACCGAGTGCGTTTTTTTTTTTAAAAAATTTCTTTACATTTATAACACCGAGTGCATTTTTTTCTCAAAAATCTTTATCATTTCGCTTGCTAAATATCTAATTAAAAAAATCAAAATGGAAACTTCCAAGAATTTAAATGAGTTTATTGAAAAATATATTTCAAGTAATAATATAAAATACTTTGAATATAAGCATTTTAGCAATTTTCAAAAGATAGGTTCAGGCAGCTTTGGAAAAGTTTATCGTGCAAATTGGAAAAATTCAAAGCAATATCTTGCATTAAAATCGTTTCATAACTTTAACATCGCTACCGTTAAAGAAATAGTTCATGAGGTAATTACAAAATATATTTCAGTTTGATTATTATAATATCATTTATATCAAGCCAAAATTTTTAATTTGTAATAATTTAGCTCGACCTTCAACGGGCAGTTGAA
>CAJVPQ010001711.1:0-16738 GCA_910591825.1 Funneliformis caledonium
AAAGAGAGTCATTTTATATATAAATTTTTCTGACTTTAATTCGTTAAACGTAGTACAAATTTTTAATTACTAAATTCAGTATAGTAAAGGTTTTTTTATATTTAAAAATCTGTCTGACAATGAAAATCTGTTGTATTGTAAAATTCGTTATATCAAAATTCGTTGTAGAAAGAGTTGACTGTAGTATTAAAAAATTATGTAAATTATGATAAAATTTAGTGAATCTAAAGTAAAATCTATTTCTATATTATTTTATATTATAATTCAAATATAAAAGATTTTATTTATGATTTATTTTAATTATTTTAGCACTTAGATTATAAAAATTTACAAATAAATTTACCTTTTAATTTACTTTTATAAAAAATTATAATTTTTTTAAAAAATTTTTTTTAAATAAATTTTATAAATTATTATATTATTATAATAAATACTTATAAGCTAATTTTTAAAAAACTTTATACTAAAAATTTTATCATTAACTTTAATAATCTTATTAATATTTACTTTTAATAATATTTAATTATAATAGAATGTTATAAATTTAACATTTAAAATATATATTAAACTATATTTTCTATATAATTTTACTAAATTTAATATTTAATATTATATTATAATTTATACTTTTTAAGTTTTTAAAAATTTATTTGCTAGATAATCAAAGAAATAATAATAAGACTTTTTATATGAAAAAAAAAAATAATAAATATAAAAAAAATAATTAGAAAAAAATCTAAAAGTAAAGATCCTGTTAATAGAAACTTCTTAAAAATATTAATAGAAATTTAAAATATAATCTAGAATTATATTATTATGATCATTAAAAATTAGATCTTTTTAAAATACACTTATTTCTAATTTAAAATTTAACAGAAATAATCAAATCTGAAAATCTAAATTGTAGAAATATTATTACTAAAATTTTTAATATATGTTATTTTTCAAAATATATATTATTAATCAAGTTTAAAAATAGAATTACAATATTATAATGCTTTTTTATTACTTATTGCAACTTAATTTTTAATAATATTACAATTAGTTACAATATTATGATGCTTATTTATCATTTATTATAATTAATTAAAGTATTATTTTTAATCAAGTTATACTAAAATCTGTTCTGATTTATTTAAATATATTAATCATATAATTTTAAAATAATAATAGAAAAAAATCAGAATTTTGTAGATTTTCTAAAAATAAAAATATTATAAAACCTAAAATTAATAGAATTAAAAAATATTAAATTGATAAAAATTGTATTTAAAAAACAATAAATTTATAAGTAAAAATATTAATAATTTAAAAAAAATAGAATAATTATTATATTTGAATATTTTGTAATAAAAAGAAAGAAGACTATTAAAAAATTTTTTTTATTTTATAAGCTAAATATTATTTTAGTAAAAAAATCCAGATTTAACATTAACTTAAAAAATTTTTTTTTGGTAATTTTCTTCTTTCTATTATAAAGTATTTATTTATTTATTTATTTTTTTATTAATTAAAATAAAGTAAAGAACTATATGTATAAGTCTAAAATTATATAAGGTATTCTATTATCTGTCTATTTAATAATTAAGTTAATGCTAATTGGCTTTTGCAATATTTTTTTTTTAATTAAAATCATTCTGAACTTAATATAATTTTAAAATATTTTTTAATTATATTTATTAGATATAATAATATATTATAAATAGCTATTATATATAATATATGATTTATAATAAAAAAATATATAAAGTTTAATATAAATTATGTCTATAAATTATTCATTTTCCTATATATTTAACATCTATAATATTAATATAATATGTATATAATATAGATAAATTTTTATACATTTTATGAGTAAAAAAATATATATATTAAATAAATAAAATATTTAATAAATAAAAATTTTATAATTTTATTTTTTTAAATTTTAATAATATTTATTTTATAATAAATATTTTAATTAATTTAATTTAATAGAAATAAAAAAATTTTTTATTTTATTATTTAAAATTTAATTTTATAATAATTTGATAATATTAACATATTTTTTGTAATTTTGTATTACAATTTCATATATTTGATAAAAAATTAATTTTTGCATATTTTTTTAAGAAATTAATATATATAGAAAATATATATAAGTTATGTAAAATTATTAAAATATATAATTTAATGATCAATTATAGTTAAAATTCTAAATAATTTAAAGTAATCTAAAGATTTTTAATTTAAATTAACTGCAATTCAATTATAGATTATATAAAAATATCAATTTAAAATATTGGTTAATTTATTTTAATTAAAATATAAAAAATTAAAATAATTAACTTATTATTCTAATTGAATAATAAAAGGATTATTAACTAAAATAATTAAATTTATTATTTTAATTGAATAATAAAAATATTATTTAATAAAATAATTAAAATTATTATTTTAATTGAACAATAAAAAAATAAAAAAGATTAAAATTATCATTCTAATTAAATAATAATTAATTAAATAATTATAAATATCAATATATTTCTAATCAAATAATAAAAATATAATTAAACTAAATTGTTAAATTAATCTAAAATTTTTAATTTAAATCAGAATTTGAATAATATATAATTCAATTAATTTAAAGTAGCATTTTTAGAATTTATAATTTAAATTTTTAGTTTAAGAGCATCAATTATAATTATAAAAAAAATGTATTATAAATATAATTACTGAACAAAATTTAAAAGTTTTACAAGTTGTCTAAATGGAAAAAGATAAAATTTAACAAAATTATATTAAAATCTTATTAAAAAATCTGAAAAAGGTAAACTATATAAAGCTTATAAAAATGTGAAACTATATTAAAACTTTAGTAAAAAATTAGCGAAACTAATGTTTAGACATTTTGCTAAATTTAAAATAAGTTTACTTAATTACAGCTATTAAATCATTATACTTTTTTACTATTATTTTTTTTTTAATAAAAATTTTTTATTTTATTTTAATATAATATTTAAAAAAAATTTTTTTTTTTTAAACTTATATTTAAAATTAATTTATAAATCTTTTATTAAATATAATTGAATTACTTTTTTATTTTTATAAATTTTGACTTTTACATATAAGTATTTTGTAATAAGAAAAGAGAACATTAAAAAAAAAAGTATTTTTTAAATTAATATTAAATCTGAACTTAGTTTATTAAAAAATTATATAGTAAAAAGATATTTTTAATAATTTTCTTTTTTTATTTATTATAAAGCTCTTATATATTTAATATTTTTTTTATAAATATTAATATAGTGATTTTATAATAAAATTTGAGCATTTATAATTAAATTGAAACACCTTTTATTTCTAAATAAAAGTTATTTAGCAGATTTAATATTTTTTTTTTATAAATTTTAATTAATAATTAATATTAGATTATATAATATAATATTTTAAATACTAAATAAAATTATTATTAATAATTTAATAAACATTTCTTGTCTTTTTATATTTCTTATAAAAAGTATTATTAAATATTCTTTATAGTAAATTTTTATAAATTTTACTAATTTAAAATATTATAAATATTGAACTATTAGTATTTTATTATTGATAATATTTTTTTAAATAATTAAATCAAGAACTTAAACATTTTATATTAAAATTAATAATAATAAAATATTAACTATTAAATTAAAAAAATTGAATATAAATGAAGAAAAAGTTGTAGTTACCTTTGAATACTATTGTAATATTTATTAATAATTTATTAATTAGTATTATCAAAATCAAAAAAAAAATATTTAATATATGATAAATTAGCCATTAATCTATTTATTAATTTTATTAATTAAAAATTAACTTTTTAAATTAGAAATTTAGAATAAATCAATTTTATTTGTGAATTTTAAAAATATTAATTGTTTGCCTATATATGAATAAAATTTTAATGCAAAGATATAGGAGTAATGTTTGAGCATAATTATTAATTCTTTATAATCAAATCCATAATTCGAAAAGAAAGAAAGAAATTAATAAAATTCAGATAATGATAGTTTAAAAAAAAAATACCATATGGGACCTTTGCAATAGAAAAGGGAAAAAATCAATGATTTTTAGGTCAAAATATGTTCAGATTTAGCTAACTCATTTTTTATTTTTTCCGGCTTTCTATTGCAAGGTCCCGAAAATAAGAACTAAGGAAAAAAGAATTAGCAAATGTTTGTAATTGGTAAATGTAAAAATAAAAATAAAAGACTTTATACCTTATTTTATAAATAGTAATTTTTCGCAGTAGCAATAGCTTTAAATAAAGTACATACCATATTTTTTTATAATTCATCATAAATAAATATCCGGATTGTAACGATCAGTTAAACTAGTTAAAGTGTACTGTACAAATGTGATTTCAACCAATCATATCTCACTGTATGAAAATATATAAAATTAAAAATAGTATCATGCAGAAAAAATGAGCTGATCTAATTGTTTACTGTTAAATTTTCAATCTCCTTTTTGGGAAACTGCGCAAATTTGTGTAAGTATTTCGGCTGTAACATCATGCATGCATTCCCGATAATAATTATTAAATAAAATATTATTTATCAATAAAGACCCTAAATGTATATATAAAGGTAATAATCATCGAGATAATTTATTAACATCGATTTTTTTTTTTTAAAAAAAAAAAAAATGGATGTTAAATTTTTATATATATTCCTCGTTGGAGTATTAATTTTATTAAATGAACGGATTAATGTAATTGCATTACCTGCTCTACGAGGTGATTGTCATTAAATATTACAGTTTATCTTTTATATTAAACGTTGCACAGCGATTTTCAAATAGAAAAAAAATTTTTTTTAATTTATAAGCTAAATATGATAGTATAAAAAATTTCTTCAAAGCGCTCATACCTTCTATACTTATTAATAAAGTCCCTTTTATTCTTCCTTAACAGAACGTCAAGAACCTGCTGACAATACTACACTCGGAACATGGAAAATTGTTGGAGAGTTAGTGTTTAAAAAATGCTTGCTTGTACAAAATAAGCTCTTGATATATTTGATTAACTGTCATTAACTGTCCCAATAGTTCCGGTGTCAGTGGCATGCATGCTGTCGTGGTGGCTCCCAAAAAAGTTATCTTCATAGATAGACGTAAACTTTCAAATTCGATATATTTTATTTCGTCGCAATTTTAGTTAATTTGATTGTTATCATAAATATTTATCGTTCTTTTCCCTTCTTATTTACTTAGTTGAACAAAATCATTTAAAGAAATCAGACGGGCTTGCAGCTATATCATCAGAATATGATTTAGATACAAATCAAGCTAGACCTCTCTCCGTTTATACAAATACTTTCTGTTCGGCTGGTTCCTTCTTAGCCAATGGAACTTTAATTGAAGCGGGTGGAAGTACCGGGGATGATATTAATTATCGTAGTGGTTTACAAACAATTCGCGTATATGATAAAGACATTGGAGATTGGATTGAATTAGAAGGAATTTTACCATCAAATAGGTGGTACCCTACCATGATCACCTTACCTAATGGTAATTTAATGATTCTCGGAGGTTCAACTAAAGCCGTAGCAGTTAATAGAGCTGATATAAATAATCCAACTTTTACAATATATCCACCTCCAAATGGGGTTATGCAAGATCATGAATTTGAATTTTTAACTGCTACCTTACCAAACAATCTTTATCCGATAGTACATTTAATTCCAAATGATGAGGGAAAAGCTCTTCTTTTTGTATTCGCCAGTAAAGAAAGCATTGCTTTTGACCTTGGTACCGGTCAAACTGTTAAAACTTATCCAAAAATGCCGGGTGGATTTCGATCTTATCCTTTAACTGGTACTTCAATCATGTTACCACTTTCACCGATCGATAATTACAAACCGACAATTATGATTTGTGGTGGTAATAAAGATCGTGAAATTACATCAGTAAGTGAAGCTAGTTGTGGAAGGTTAGCATTAACTACAGAAAATGCGGAATGGGAAATGGATGATTTCGGTGGAACACCACGTGTTATGCCTGATGTTACCTATTTAGTGGATGGAACTATCTTATTCGTTAATGGTGCTGGAACTGGTTTTGCTGGGCTTCGTAAAGGTCAAGGCGCCAATTCTTTATATACCGCTGATAATCCCGTATTATTCCCTACCCATTATGATCCAATTGCTAAAACATATAAAGCTCTTGCTTCGACAAACATACCCAGAGTGTATCATTCCGTTGCTACTTTGTTACCTGATGGTACTGTTCTTGTCGCTGGAAGTAATCCATCTAGCGTTGTCTCATTAGGCATTAAATTTCCAACTGAGTGAGTAACCTCGATTTAATATAATTTTTTTTTTTTTTTTACTTTTTTTTTAAAAAAAAGGGAGAAAATTTAAATTCTAATCTTCCGTTCCTACTTTCTTTAGATATCGTGTTGAAATTTTTACTCCACCTTATCTTTATACAACGACCCCTCGTCCAAATATTGTTTCTTTACAAGACATTCCAACTAATCAACAAAGAATTCCAATATTTTATGATGAAGCAATCACTATGGTTGTACACATTAAATCATCTGATCTTCAACCATCTTTAAAAGCAGCTATTATACATCATGGCTTCGTCACTCACTCAACAAATATGAATCAGCGTTATGTTAACCTTAACATTGAAAATTTTTATCCCGATGAATCAATTGCTGATCAATACGTTGTAACTCTTAAATTACCTCCAAATCCTACGATAATCGCTCCTGGTCCTCATTACATATATCTTTTTAACTATAATGCTCCTTGTGTTATTGGTGTGGATGTTCTGCTTAATTAATCTTCGATTAACAACTTTAAAATAAGGGATTTCCCTTTAGATTTATGGTGTTATCGTTACAATAAGAATTTAGACATTTTTTAATTCAGAGAAGAGAGAAAATATCACGAATTATAAAAAAAAAATAAATAATTTCTATATTTTCACCTTACGTTCTAGAATAAAAACTATTTTAAAAAAATAATATATTTGTAATCTAAAAATTAAAATTAAAAAGTACAATTTGTAATAATTAATAATATTAAAAATAAATTGTATTTACAGTATATATACTCTTGCGTAATGGTTTTGCATGGTTATTTTCTTTCTATCGCAAGTTTTGATCACAAAGTACGTGCCTTCCTTTATTTTTTTAATCATAAGAAACTTTGTGAGTAGAAGAGCATTTCTTTCCACCCCTCGCTGGTGGTAGGCTTTTTTTTCCTTCCACCCCTCGCTGGTGGTAGGCTCTTTTTTCCTTCCACCCCTCGCTGGTGGTAGGCTCTTTTTTCCTTCCACCCCTCGCTGGTGGTAGGCTTTTCCTTCCACCCCTCGCTGGTGGTAGGCTCTTTTTTCCTTCCACCCCTCGCTGGTGGTAGGCTTTTTTTTCCTTCCACCCCTCACTGGTGGTAGGCTTTTCCTTCCACCCCTCACTGGTGGTAGGCTTTTTTTTCCTTCCACCTCTCGCTGGTGGTAGGCTTTTTTTTTTCTTCCACCCCTCGCTGGTGGTAGGCTTTTTACACAATTCCGTAAAATAATCTCATTTAATTTTTAATGTTAATAAGTGAACAAACACTTTCTCTTTGTTGTAGATCAGAGGACTTTTCCATTTTTTTTGCAGGAACACATGGAGACAAAATCTGCGAAGTGTCAACCTTATTAAGACTTGGGTGGAGGCAAAATTTCGAAACATAAAAATAGTGCACATAAGGAGAACGATAAATTCCAAGTAGCCATTATAATCAATGACTTATGTGAATTTTAAAACATCAATAATAATTTTTAACAAAATGATTCAAAATTTAGTTAGGGCCATTCACATTTTCAAACAAAAGAAGCAACCTGATTCTATGATCTTATTAAAGATCACTTACCAATAACGGGAAAAACAATAACGTTCAAACGGGGTAGAAAGTCGATTTATAATGGAAATGTTAGCGACAATGATAGTAGCAGTTCAACTTCCAAACATTTTCTATAGGGTTTTGGTCTGGAGACATTGATGGCCAAGAAAGTACCTCAATGCCATTTTCTTTCTTCCATTTATTCGCGATTTTCGATCGATGCTTTGGATCATTATCTTCTTGCAAGATCCAATCTATGTTACCTTCACCAAAAAGTTTAGAGGTGGAATCAACCTCTTCGTTGTCACCTACATCGGAATATAATGGAACCAGTATCAGCATTGAAGACTATAGCGTTAATAATAACACACAGAACAAAGATAGAAAAGCATTACGAAATTAATAAGACATAGTGATAACATTTCGTCGGGTAAGCTGATATTCCTTTATATTTAACGAGAATTGGCTGATTTATATATATTTTTGTAGAAATATATGAAATCGATACTAACGATAAAGAATTACAGGAATGTATAACTAAAATAGTAAGCAAAAGTAAGTTTCTAAACGAAATCGAGGAACCAGATTCGGTGGAATAAAGTTTCTATCATTAATTTATACTTTTTCTAAATATACATTTTAATCTAATAACATCAAAAACTAAAATGCAATAAAAATCTCAATTTTGCTAAAAAATTCCCGGAACCTGATTTTCCTAGCAATCAACCCATATGTAGTTTGTTTTTGATATTTCTATGTAATTTTTAACCAATGTCTGAATATGTGCATCGAAATAATAAAAAAATGCAATTGAATTTTTCAAAAAACGCCAATACCATCAATATTACATTCATCAACTGTGGTGGCGCAGATGTTCAGGAACCCAGTCACATGATTTTGGTGAACAATGTTCGCAGTGAAAACTTTAGGTTATGAGTTACGCAGAATTTTACTAACCCTGTCGTTAATTACAGCGTTCGTTAGCCCGAAAACAAAACGAAGAGCTTCAAGTAGACCGTAAACATCGAACACGCGACTCTTGAAAGCCCCAAAAATTCCACGCATGGAATGTCCCCGACGCTAGCACATAATTAATTAATTTCCTCGATTTTAATTTCATACCTAACCTATTAATTAAGACGACCCAAATCATCCAATCCCCAAACTCCGTGAGATATATATCTTTTTTAAACCAAAAGAAAAAAAAATTAATATTTAAAATAATAATTTTATTTTTGAAAATATGATAGAAAGCTTAAAAAGTAATATTTACATTTAACACACTTTTGAAAGGCTCTTAATATAATAGATGCTTAAATCCTAATTTTTCAAAACATAATCTATAAATATAAAGTCAATTTATTAATTTGAATGAATTAGATGCGATAAAAAATTTATAACAAATATATAAACACATACAACCAAGCCATGAAATTAGCTTCATGACCCGTGCCATAATCTATTCTCTTACGATTTCCATAAATTAATGGGAAACTTCTTTAATGGTTGCCGGAAGGTAAAGAGAAATTTTCAGCAGATCGAATGGAACAACCGAACAGAATCAACAAGAAAATCAACTTTACATTAACAACTCGATCATAGAAAATCCCTAAAAAGCCGGATTTCCAAATCTACTCATTTCATTTTATACAGGTGGTATCTCAAAATGTTACACGAAATGAAACTTTTGAAGAATATTCTAGATTTGATTTCTAAATTTGGTATAAGCCTAGACTGTTTAATTCCCAAATAAATTTTTTACGTGCGAGTTGGAAAAAAGCTTTCTATTCTGTATTTGTCTCGCCTTTTTTGTCTCTACTCTTTGTCATTATCATATCTATATCTTTATACAAAGGGTTTCTACATTTTTTTTTTATATATCATATACTTCTTAAAACGCGTCTGTTTAATATAATGGCAGCACCTGAGGACGTTTATTCATCAATACCTCTTAATGAACGAGCAACACATAAGGTTTTTTTTCCCCCTTCAAAATACTCATTCATTTTTAATATTGATGATATAATATTTTCGTATTTTGGTTCTTTTAGATTTGGAAAGTTCGGGTTGAAGCTTATGAAGAACTTGCCAAATTATTTAAAAATTCAGATAGCGAAAGCGACTTTAGGTTTTATGAGGGCTTAATGAAAAACATTGCGACAGACTCTAATGCCGTCGCTCGAGAAGCTGGTTTAACGACATTGAATGCATTTGTTGATAACGCACCAAATCCATTAAGGTAAGTTTAACTTTTTCCTTCTCGTCAATAATAACTAACCTTCTTCAAAAGTTTTTAGCGCGTAAAATATATTTGAATAGTTTATAAACTGGCGCCTAATATTCGCTCAAGATCTTAATATTGTAGTCTCCTCTCAATTGCAGGACCAGGGCTTCTATTATACAGGCCGTTGTTGATAAGAGTTTCGGCTCAAGCCGTTCTGGAACAAAATCTAAAGCAATAGAACTCATACTGTTATATATAGAAGTTGATATTCCAGATCCTATAGTGGTGTGTGAATGAATATCCTACAATTAATAATCACAAAATAAAATTTGCTAAATAATATTTATTATTTTTAGGAAATTGTCCTTGCTGGATTAAATGCCAAACAACCTAAATTGGTTGCCACAGCTGTTCATGCACTTAAGGAGATAATTAGGTACTGATATAAAATTAGATTGCTTTTTATTTAATGCGATAGATAGTTCAATAAAATTAATCGTTTACTTGATATACATATACATAATATAAAGACTTTACGGTGCAAAAACAGTGAATGTTAAGCCTATTCTCAAAACTATACCAAAAATATTTGCACACACGGATAAAGATGTGAGAAGTGAGGTAACTGAATACAATACATTATTCTGTATAAAGATGATTTTATCGTGTTATCATAAACTAATTTAAATTTACCTTAGGGAACACAATTAGTAATAGAACTTTATAGGTGGTTGAATAAAGCAATAGTTCCACATTTATCAGAATTAAAGCCAGTACAGGTTAAATTAAAAATAGAAAGATGAAGTTGCCTTATTGTTATTTAGAAACTTCAGATTTCATTAATATTTATTGATTATAGATCAAAGAATTGAATGAGACATTTGACAAATTACCACAAGAAAAACCTCAACAGGAACGATTATTACGTTCACAAGTAGCTGCAGCAGAGGCAGTGGCTGAAGCTGATGGAGGTATTGCTCTGTGCTATTATAAAGCATTTGGTTAGATTTATCTTTTTAATAATTTGAAATATATATAATAGGTGATGAAGATGAAGCAGACGAGGAGAAAGAGATTGATACATATGATTTAGCAGAACCAGTTGATGTTCTATCAAAATTGTCCAAGGAATTCTATACTGGATTGGTAATATTTATTATACGGCATTAATTGTCATATTAGATTCTTGAAATAACATCATACATCCTTTTAGGGTTCTACCAAATGGAAAGAAAGGAAAGAAGCTCTGGAGGGTTTATTAGAAGTCTGTAAGACACCGAGGATCGTGGATGATAATTATTATGATTTAACCGCTGCCCTTGCAAAGGTGTGAGAGTATTTTGTAAATATGATTAAGATCATGTAATGAGAAATCTTACTTTATGTCACATTTTAAAATTATAGCGTATGTCAGATTCCAATGTTCTAGTAGTTACAATCGCAGCTAATATAATAGAATCGTTGGCCTTGGGTTTACGTGAATCTTTTGCAAAATATAAATCAACGGTAATTTATCACGTTCAATTGATTATTTGTTTGATATTGAATCCCTTATTAAAGTATTATTTTTATACAGGTAGTAGGTCCCATGATAGAAAAACTTAAAGAAAGGAAACAAACTGTAGTTGATGCTTTGGCATCGGCGCTAGATGCCGTATTTTTAAGCGTAAATATTATAGGTCATTCTAATTTTTTATTTATTAAACTATTTAATAATTTTATTATTCGACAGGTTACAATATCTGACGTTTCTGAGGACATATTGGCGGCCGGAAAACACAAGAACCCACAAGTTAAATCAGAGTCAATGAAATGGCTTGTTAGATGTATAAAAAATACTAAAATTGCACCACAAAAGGCTGAAATCAAATCTTTAACTGAAATGATGGTGAAGGCTTCTGAGGACAGTTTTGAACCTGTTCGTAATTCAGCATTTGAAGGATTGGGAACAATGATGAAAGTCATTGGTGAGAATGCGATGAACACTTTCTTGGAAGGGATTGACGATATAAAAAAGGGAAAAGTCAAAGAAAGTTATGAAAAGGCCGAAGTTAAAGTAAAATTTACTGCTACGAAAAAGCCTCCACCTCCAGCCAAAGCAGATGCACCCCAAAAAAAATCCTATGGAAAACCTGTGCCAAGACAAACTGTGCGTCATATTTTCGGAGTAGTTAGTTTAATCTTTCTTTGATATTGTTATAGAATAGTTCAACTCATTCTGCTTTTGTATGTTGAAGAGATCTGCAACTAAGAAGGCTGCTGAAAAATCCGCCCTTGCGGCAAAACCAGGAGGTCCTCCGAAAAAAGCTTCTACAAAGAAGAATGAAAAAGTGAAGGAAGAAGTTATCAAATACAAGTTTACTAGCGAAGAAGTTGAGTCCAAGTTTGCTGAATTGATTTCTGACGATCTGATTACCGGATTGAGTGAAAAGAATTGGAAATTACGTTTGGCAGGTATGTTATTTAGTAAAATTATTTGCGTTGGAACTATGCAGAATTTTTACTATTTTATTTTCATATAGCTATTGAGAATCTTCTAATAACGTTGGAAAATATGGATCCATCTGAAGTAGAAGCGGAGTTGTTTATCAGATTTCTTTCTATTAAACCTGGCTGGAAAGAAAGCAATTTTCAGGTTTATATTATATTGAACTTAGAGGAAAATAATATTGTATAATGCGTGTTAACCTAAGTTTTCAATTTTAGATTTTATCAAAAGCATTTAATATAATGGAGATACTTTGTCAAAAGGTTCCGTCATTTGGAAAACCAGCGGCAGCATTAGCAATACCACGTAAAATGCGTTTATCTTATATCACAACTTTTTTTCATCAAAATATAATATAATATTTATGTTCGTTACTGTAGTATTGATAGAAAAGTTGGGTGACATTAAATTAAAGAAAAGCGCAGGAGACGCATTAACGGCTTTTTCCGAAAAAATATCCTTACAATTTGTAATTTCTCAAGGTTAGTAGTTATGGTGTCTAAATTAATAAATATTTAAAATACTAATAAAACCTTTAAATACAGCATATGACCCATTACGTAAAGCAAAAACACCTAAGACATTAGCTGATAGTTTAACATGGATGCATGGTGCTATTATGGAGTTTGGAATAACAGCTCTTCAAGTGCGCGAGCTGATTGAATTTCTCAAATTCGCATTAAGCAGTCATAATGCGGCTGTTCGCACAAATGCTGTCATCGTTTTGGGAGCTTTGCGCGTTTTTGTGGGACCAGGTAAAAAAAAGGAAATTTGTTAAAATAATCATGTATATTTCCCAATTGTAATATAATATATATAATATATAATATTTTATTTATGTTGTAGATATAAGAACATTTGTTCAAGACTTAAATCATGCACAACTAGCCGCAATTGACAGTGAATTTGAGAAAGTAGCTGACGAAGCACCACCGAAAGCATTAAAAACAAGCGTGTGTATCTTCAAACCTAGAATCATTTTTATATATATTGATTTTTTATTTAACCTATTTATACATTTAAAAAGGTCGATGTTATAAGCAAGGGTGGTAGTGGGAAAGATTCTATAGAAGAATTGTTTCCTAAAGTTGATGTTAGCGCACAATTTACTAGTAAAATGATGACTGTAAGTTTCTTTAATTGGTGACTATATTATCCTTGCTTAATGGTAAATAGTTGATATAATAATATATATTGTTAGGAATGCAACGATGATAAATGGAAAGTTCGAAAGGATGCACTCAATCAAGTTCTTGCTATTGTTGATGCTAACAAGAAAATTAAACCGAACTTAGGTTTGTTAATATATAAATAAACTTTAAAAAAAAGCAAAATAACCTTATTTACAATATTTGTATTATAGATGACTTCATTCCTATTCTAAAAGAGAGGCTATCAGATAGTAATAAAAACTTGCAAATGATGGCTTTGGATATAACTGCCAAGCTTGCTACTGCGATGGGAAAGTCATTTGACAGACATATTATAATATTAGTGGCGCCAATCATTGCTGTTCTTACAGATAAAAAAGCAACAGTCCGTGGTAGTGCTATTGGAACTTTGGATGCTTTAGCGAATGCTTGTGGGCTCGATCCTTTAATTGGTTCATTTTCAACAAGTCTTGCAACAGATAATCCTTTATTAAGAAAAGATCTATTGAGTTGGCTCTCTGAACGTCTCAAAGAATATGTAGAGTGTGATAAAAAGAATGCGTTACCAGATTTGTCACCCATGGTTCAACCAATTCTATCTTGCTTACAAGATCGGAATGGTGAAGTTAGAAAAGCCGCACAGGCTTGTTTAGGAGCTATAATAAAAAGTGCCGGATACGATCACGTGGTAGCAAGATGTGGTGATTTGAAAGGTGCAGTAAAACAGACAATTATGCCGATGATAGAAGCCTTTCGACCAACAGGCCCTAGTGGCCCTGCTGCGAGGAGGGTTGCTAAAAAGGCGGGCCTAAAATCTCGACTTGCTGCACCATCAGGCAAGGATAAAGATGATGAAATATATGGTGATGTACCAGCGAAATTGTCACCAGGATTATTATCAGCCAATTCAACATTTAATAAACCTACTGCATTATTAGCAAGTCCATTATCTACGACAAATCCTAATGCATCGAGTATACCTACAAGTGTACCACCCTCTTTATTAGCACAACCTAGTGGTATTAGTAGGATCCAGTCACCTTCTCAAAGAGGTGGCATTCCAGGGTTACTACCTCTGTCAAGATGTCCTAGTGTGAAAGACGGTTCCATGGATGAGAATGAAACTAAGAAAGATATGTCAATTGATAATTCAGAACATTACATATCAGATAATAATGAAATAAATGATGTTCCGCATTATCCGGGATTACCTCCTGCTATACAGCGAACATCTAAGCGCGGTTCTGTTTTAATGGTTGAGATTATCATAATTAAAATTATGAGTACGGAGTTTCAACAAAGTATAGAGGCATTGAAAGAGTTGGACAAACATTTGAACACTTTTCCTGAATCCATTATTCCTGATGTAGATGGACTCGTAAATGCTTTAGCATTCCAAGTTCGAATTTCTTATACACAGCTTCAACAACAATCACAGAGTTTAATTCGACTTTGTAATCCTCTTGTCAACGCTTTAGTACTATTATTTTCAAATAAGAATTTGGCATTAGCTGTGTCTCAAGATTCACTTAACCGTTTATTATCTGAGCTAGCACATCGTTTGTTAGATCCTAACCTTTTAGTAGTGGATGGTGGTCAACAATTATCAAAAGCGCTTAATGTCTCAATGGTTAAGGTACTTGAAAATAGTAATCGTAACAGAACGTATAGGTGAGAGATATAATTTTCTTATTTTTAAAAAAAATTATTACTCATTAATATTTACTCATTATTATTTCTTCATTTTTTTTTTTTTTAGTGCTCTAATTTCAATACTAGAAAAATCATCATATAATTTGCGTGAGGTTGATGCGGCCACTGCTACCACACAAACAAAGCTTACTGAACTAATTATGAAATGTTTATGGAAACTAGCAAAGACACTTCAAGATAATTTGAAGGCTGGTATCCTTTCACCGAATCAATTATTACGTGATATCAATAGTTTCTTTTTAGCAACGCCACCAGCTGAATGGAAAAGACGAGCAGCAGAAAAGGTGCCACTAGGCGAAATTCCTTTACGTACAATTAAAACATTGTTACTTGAATTGGTAACAGGTCTTGGTGATAATGTATACGAACATTTAGACCTTATTGAAGATCCTCAAAGTAGTTATGTTTATCCTTATTTACATCATATGATCGAGGCTACTAAGAAGGATAAGCTAGCTAGCAATTCAACAATCGCTTACAATGATATATCAGGTTGTTCATCTTCAATGTCATCAGGCCGATCTTTTGGTTCATTTAGTTCACCCGGTTCCGACTCGACATATGCCTCTACAGATACTGCAAGAACTTCACTTTTGAATGAAGCTTCGATTAGGAATAATCCATTGGCAAGAAATTCTCCATCAGCTAGAAGTTGTCTACCAACTAGAAGTTCTCCTGTACCCGAAGTTCCTGGTCATATTGAAACAATGTCAAATGCTTCAGATCCAGTAAGCCCAGCGTCATCACACACTCCAATGACTCCGAAATTCACTACATCAATTGGTAGTGCATGTTCATTAGATTCAGATGAAGAAATGAATACACAGCTAACTCAAATTTTCTTTAAAATTGGAACGAGAGAAGATACAAAAAAGGTAATTATAGGGAATCAATTAAATAAATAATCAATAGAATTAAATAATCAAAGATCTAAGTTATTTGAAATTTTGTTTATTCAGGGTATATATGAATTATATGAATTTCAAAAACAACACCCTGATATGAAAGGCAAGATAGCAACACATTTATCTAGGACAGGCCCATATTTCCAAAGTTATATTCGCCGTGGACTTGCCAACATTGCTATAGAAGAAGAGGATAAGGATAAAGAAAGAGCTAATCTATGTAAGTTATTTAATTATAATAAATTTTGTTCTATTTTGGATTTAGTTTAATAATACTTTTCATGATTTAGTTCCTCAAAATTCAAACAATTATGATAATACGGAGGATAATATAGGTAAGATTATAATCATATATTTTATATTAATTTGATTGAAATATTCAAATTAAAATTTTATTA